>CAUHTR010007457.1:53934-107328 GCA_959609185.1 Schmidtea polychroa | reverse complement strand
CTTATGATGCCGCAACTTCATTAGAGGTTTTACATAACACTCATCAGTTACCACCTATTTGGAAAGATGTGACTCCCGCTGAATATGAGACAGCTCAGCGAATTTGGGTTGAAACTTCATGTACTTCACTTTTCGATTACATGATGGTTTATTTAAAACTTGATGTTTTTCTACTAGCCGATTTTTTCCAGCAATTTAGAGCTAAGTCCATTGCTCATAACCGACTAGAGCCATTAAATTTCTTAGGGATTCCAGGTATGTCTTGGAATTCAGCCTTATTAACTTTAAAACTCTCCAATTGAGCTCCTCACCGATATGGAGATGTATAACTTTTTCGAGGGCGGTATCCGTGGCGGACTAACTTTTGTAAATAAACATTATGTAAAAACAGACCCGGATACCGCTTTGCTTTACATAGATATAAATAATTTATACGGTTGGGCTTTAAGTCAACCATTACCTTGCAGTGACTTTGAATGGGTTACTGATGATAATTTATTAAATAATATAATTGTTGAATGCACAACGGTAGATTTAGATCTGCTTGATTATGGTTATACCATAGAAGTGGATTTAGAAATACCGACGTCAATTCACGGACAAACTGGACGATCTTCCCGTTGCCGCTGAAAAGATGTGTGTACCGGGTTCAAAAATAGAGAAGCTGTTGCTTACACACAGCCCCAAGAGGAACTACGTTCTTCATTGGAGGCTTCTACAAATATTTATTAAATTAGGTGTTAAAATATCAAAAACACATAGAGCAATTAAATTTAAACAAGATAAAATTTTCAAAAATTATATTAACACAATACGGCGTTACGAGCAGCGTCGACAAATAAACTCGATAAAAATTTTTATAAATTATTAAACAACAGTCTTTACGGCAAGACTGTTGAAAATCTTAAAAACGTATTAATTTACGTCTGTGTAATTCTTCACAGAGATTATTAACATTCTGTTCGAAACCGACTTTCGTAAATCCACGAAAATCGATGATGACTTGATTTCGGTTTTATTGAGGAAGGACATAGTGTGTTTTGAATAGACCTAGTTACATTGGTCAAACCGTACTTGATTTATCAAAACTCAGGATGTACCAGCTGCAGTATGAAGAGTTGCAAAAATATCGCGACGAATTCAACTGCGAAATTAATATCGTTGCTGGAGACACAGATTCCTTCTTCTTGGAAATTAAACATTGTAGTCTTGACATTCTTTTACCTGCTATGATTAGAGATCAATTATTAGATACTTCGAATTATGACCCAAATCATCCTTTATATAGTAGGAACCTTGATTCTGTCATTGGTAAATTCAAAGACGAGAATAAAGGGTTATTATATAAGATTGGGTGTTCTTGAGACCTAAATGTTACAGTTTGATGGGTGATGAGGAAAGTATGAAGGCTAAGGGGATAAGTATGAAAGATACTGGACTAACACATCAGTCGTATCTAGATTGTTATTTAAATGATAAAATATACACAGTCCCTCAGTTTAGAATAACGTCAAAAAATCACCAACTTTTTAGTATTAAAAATAATAAAAGAGCCTTGACATGTAGAGATGATAAGCGAAATTGGGTGGATAAAAATCAAAGTTTGGCATATGGCCATTATAGGGGCGGTGACACCGTTATATTTATAGATTCAACGGAAGCTATCTCAGCAGATGATACAGATGATTTCCATGATCCAGCAGATGATAATTATTTTGGACATGATTATTTTCGATGATGTGTTATTTAATAAATGTATTAGTCATATTGTCTTGAATATTTTTTGTGAACAATTTTTATACATTGTGTGTAATAATAATATGTTAAAGTTTTGTTAGTTACCTTTATGACTTTTACCCAGTGTGTTAATAAATTTTAGTGTATATTTAAAGTATAATTTCTTTGTTAATGTCTTGAATATTTTTAGCAGTACATTTGTGACCTTTACCTTTATGACCTTTACCCAGTGTGTTAATAACCTTTGTGAGCAGTACCCATAATAATAATAATAATAATAATAATAATAATAATAATAATAATAATATGTGTTTTATTACATTGTTTAATAATACCCTTGCGAGTTGTTGAGCGTGACCAGTACCCTTGTTAGCAGTACCCATAGGGGGACAGAATATTTTGTCGGATAGACTCGGAGTATATAGATTAATAATAATAATAATATATCGATGAGAACACTAACTTGTTGCGTGTGTGGACATTAATAATATTTTTATACATTGTGTGTGTGTGACCATAGGGGAACAGAATATTTTGTCTGATAGACTCGGAGTATATAATATATCGATGAGAACACTAACTTGTTGCGTGTGTGGACATTAATAATATTTTTATACATTGTGTGTGTGTGACCATAGGGGAACAGAATATTTTGTCTTAGTATTGTGTGTAATAATTTTATTTTATTTAACCATCAAAATAAGTTTTTAAAATACCGCAACGTAATATATTTTTAAAATACCGCAACGTAATATATTTTTAAAATACCGCAACGTAATATAAATTTTAAAAAAAAATTTAAAAAAAAACCCCCCCTCCCCCCGGGGGGTATGACGTCATATGTCTTTGTGACGTCATCGATGACGTCATATGTCTTTGTTCCCGGGTCCACACTATACCCTACTTAGAGGGCTTATATCAGTCTCCTTTGAAATTTAATGATAGTTATTTAGATATTTTTAGCTAATGGTTGGTTTGGGTTATAATATTGTCTGTTGTACCCATCTGTAACTTGGCTTGAATTGAAGTTTTAACTTTTGCATTTTTCTTTGATTTCAGCGAGTTCTGATTTTATTTGTCTGTTCTCGTCTATTATTTCGTCGAATTTGCTGATCAGGGTATGCATTAGTTTATTTTTTATTTCGTTTGTTTCATTATTTTTTTTGTTTGTATGGCTGTTGTAATTTTGTTTGTTTTTGTTGTAATTTTTGGTATTGCGTATTATCAGATAAATTTTTTCGTTGATTTTATCCGCTATGTCTACAGAGTTTCTGAGTCAGCGTTGCTGCTGACTGCTAGAACCTTTTTGATTTCTGGCGTAATTGATCACACGAAGAATTCTTTCACCAGTTCATTTGATCCGGCGTTTGTTATATTTTGTTGTAGCTATTCGAACTTTTGTTTTAGTTGTTGTAGGAAATCTGTGGGTTTGTTGTCACCTAGTCGCGTATTTTTGAAATCTTATATAAGTTAGTTTAAAAAATGGTATTACTTAAGGATTGCATTAATATTTCTATTTTTATTTGTGTTTTATGATTTAATGATATTTTATAATTCAGTTTCCTGTAAATCTTCTACTTGCCGGTGTCGTAATAGTTGTTGCTTGGATATTGAATTTATCAACCATTTGTGCAATGAGATCTCTCAATTCTGGTACAAGGGTCGTTTATGCATTTCTCAGTTCAATGTGCGTTGCCAATCTCTTTTTGGCCACGATAGATTTTCCGCCGCCTATTATATCAAAAATATTAGGTATGATGATATTAATAATAATAATAATAATAATAATAATAATAATAATAATAATAATAATAATAATAATAATAATAATAATAATAATAATAATAATAATAATAATAATAATAATAATAATAATAATAATAATAATAATAATAATAATAATAATAATAATAATAATAATAATAATAATAATAATAATAATAATAATAATAATAATAATAATAATAATAATAATAATAATAATAATAAATAATAATAATAATAATAATAATAATAATAATAAATAATAATAATAATAATAATAATAATAATAATAATAATAATAATAATAATAATAATAATAATAATAATAATAATAATAATAATAATAATAATAATAATAATGATTTTTAAAATTCAAATTATATCAATAAACTGAAAATATATATTTAAATATTGATTTGCCCGATAACCAACATTTCGCAATTTATTGATATTGCCACCCATAAAAAAAATTAGTTTAAACATTTTGTTTTAATTAACGATATTCTGTCTTCAACATTCATTAAAATTTATTATTTGAAATTCTACAATTTTATTATTTGTTCAATGATGTAAACTTGAAAATAAAATTAGTTTAAATATTCATTGTTACAGAATTTTATGAAAATATTACAGTAGATACTAGTTCAAGTAGTCTCGAGTGGTAGACAGAATAGAAGAATTCATGAAAAAATTCATTGATTCGATGGATAGATTAAATTTTTTTTAGTGAAAATTAAAACAAAATAAATGAATAATTTGATAAAACATGGCACAAGATGTTATGTGAATTAAAAATATATTTTGAATAAATTAAAAAAATTCGGTAATAATTATGACCAATCATTACAGGGTATGGATGATATTAAATTAAAATTATGATATTTAAATTTGGTCTTAAAAATGAATAAAAAGCAAAAAAAAATCTTATTTTTAATGATATTAAAATTGCAATTTTTTGAAGATTTTAGCCAATCTTTGCTTCTATTGGATTGGCAAATAAGTTATTGCGTTTTTGCCTTGTAAATGAGAGACTCAATTAACTTCAATAACTTTATTTTAAACTGTAAACTAATTATAAAACTTGAAAGCTACATATTCAATATTATTTTAGAATGTGAATATTATAGTTTTAATAACCGTTTGATTTTGATTTAGATTTTAAAAAGATAATAAAATAAACATTTCAGACATATTTTTCTTTATTATCTTCAAAAAAAGAAAGAACACTGTTTAGGCTCATAGAAAACAAAAAGGTAAAGGTGTTGATGTGTCATAATTAGTTCGAAAATTTTCGCCTTGCAGATTTTTATTATCGATGAAGCCCAGTCGAGGTCCAAAGACATCAGTCTAACACATTAATGGAATACAGTCAACTTCAAACAACACGAGAGATTATAGAATAGCTTAACATTTCAAAATCAAGCATTGAAAAGCCATTTAAAACAACTTTTCCACACAAGTATATTGAATATTTGGGTACACATGGAAATTTTTTAAAATTTATGATAACATGTGATGAGATTAGCTGAATAAAAGATTGACTGATACAAGCGACATGACATTCGATTATGTTTTTCTTATTAATTAATTTATTTCGATTTACAATAATCAGAAATTAAATGAAAATTATACATATTTAGACATTATCATCTCTGGAATTTGCTTCTTCATCAATAGATCCGTCATTAATTTCTACTGCTTACGATTTTGCAGCTTTCATAACAAAATCATTTATTATAATTTCCGACGATTTATGTAATTATTTATGAAGTTCCTGATACCCAGAAATACAATTACTCAGCTCACATTGGAATTTAAATGCCTGATTTTCTAATGTACTGCAAAGTTGAAAGCCTTTTCGAATTATTTTTGCAGAGAATAGTGTCGGTTCCTTTTCTCTTACTTTACTATTAGAATCTGGATCTTTTGGTTTTCATTGTTGTTTCTTTTTTCCATCGAATAATAATAATAATAATAATAATAATAATAATAATAATAATAATAATAATAATAATAATAATAATAATAATAATAATAATATAATAATAATAATAATAATAATAATAATAATAATAATAATAATAATAATAATAATAATAATAATAATATCATAAGAACTTCTTTCAATTTTCACCTCGGATTTCTTTTCAATTGACATAGTATTTGATAATAATAATATAATAATAATAATAATAATAATAATAATATATACCGGAAACAAATATCATTTGCAAATTTTAAAGTAATTTTAGAGTATTAAAATTTTATTGATTTTTATTAAATGGTTATATAATTAACAAATGCAAATGCTTGATTAACATTGATAAAAAGTTGATTAACAAAGGCAAGTGTAAAATAAGTGTATGATTAACAGAGACATGTGCAATATAAATACAGGATTAATAAAGACATGACTAAAATAAACTATCCTTTTATTATTGGATTTTCAAATCATATTTTGCAGAAATACTAGTCATGTCAGAAGTTAGTTTTTTTCATAAAGCTTTAATGACCAAAAATATATTAAAACATACACCATCTTTTATAGAATTTCTCTCTATTTTCATAAACATAACTTTATATCGTGTGACATGTTTGAAATAATTGACAAGTTTTATAAAAGTGAAAATATTTTAAAAGTTTTACTTTCATACTTATTTCGGATAGGAAGGTAGTTAAATTTTGTAAAAGATAGTATAAATCAACTATTAATTTAATCCACTACAATTAATTAATAAATATGCGAGAATATTTCAACATGATTACATCATGTTCGTGAACTATCCTTACATAATAATTATTATAAATATGCCAACAAGGTCAATAACATGTTTGGTTATTTTAATTAGTTTTAGTAATTTTAGTATTTTAATAGAGTATACAAATAATAAAATTCAGATTAAATATTTATATTCATTTTTCGTCCATGTTGTGCTAATTTCGCTCATTGAAATTGGGCAAGTTACAAAAAATTTAATTTAATATATAGCAATGTTAACACATGACATAAAGTTTTATTAAATTTTTTAAATGTTAAAGAAATTTAAAAAACTTTGGAATATACAAGAAAATTTATATGAATATGTTTTTGCACTTTTGACCTTAGTGAAGTTCGATCTCTTGAAAAAAGAAATAACATTGTTGGATCAAAAACATAAACTTATACACAAACAATAAAAATTTAGACCATAAAAGATTAAAATCCTATAAATTAAGATAATTTCTCAAACTTGTTAGTAAAACCGGTTTTTAAAAATTTTTAAAAACGTTTATTTTTTCAAAAAAGCCACAATACAATTTAAACAATTAAGATCATAAAAACTTCTTTTGTCGAGAGAAAATACATTTTTTGTAAGTTTTGCAAGTTTTGCAATTACTCACTTTATTTGTTATTACTCATTTGGAACCAACCTAATCACCCTTGACGCCATACCAAAATGTCCACCAATATATGACACTTCGAATGACATGACGTCTTGATGAGTCAAAAATGCAATGTCAAACTGGAAATAGCGCAGTTTACAAAGAATCTTACGAAGATGGAGATAGATGAGTGAGAATTTGATTTCATTAGACCTGAAAAAAGCTTATCTACAATTGCACGTAGATGAATCACCGTGGAAATTTCAAACTATTAGGTTAAATAATGTCAATCACAATTTAATGCGTTTAGAATTTAGTCTTAGTAGTGCAAATCTAGAACATCTAAATTATTTTTCAAATCAGGTTCAAAAGATAACTTCAAAAATCCAAGTATTTATTAAATGAAATATTGTATAATTTTCAAACAAATTTTCAGCCTTGAATAAATATTTTCAAAGTAAATTAAAAAATTTTCGATATTTAAAAATATATTTATTTAAAATTTATTTCCTATTAAAACGTATTTAAAATACATATTTATTTAAAATTATCTTAATAAATTATTGAAATATTCAATTCTCAGTTGAAAACACCTCACAAGCAATTTTTGGGAATGTGTTAAAAATGGATGAATCAATCGATAAGACATGCGACCATTAAATTGATGATATCGCGGTAGATACATCACCCTAACCCTAACCCTACCCGTCGTGGGACATTATGTGAGAGGAATTTGTACAAAAATTTGCAATCATAAAAGTGGTCAAAGGATGTTTAGAATGTAGAGCAATTGGCCCCCGGAACCTGTAGTGTGTGAAAAGGGTACATTAGAAGTTCAGGATAATTGAAAGAGAATCACAGTTATAAGAATAGGACTTAACTAAGTATATTTGGGTGTGGTCCCAGTCAGTTTGCTATCTGTAGAGTTGTAGACCGAGAGTCCACAGAGTGTGTTATCCCAAATACGGATAATAAGATAAAGATGTCCTGTGGATGAATCGTGTGCAGAATTAAAAATGACATGTGGAATAAAGCAAAATTGTAGATGTGCTGATCAATTTTCAGATAATGGAATAGTCGAACGCAATCACCGAACTACAAAAAGAATGGCCATAAGATGCAATAAAAATCCACTATAAATTGTGTTTTGCTACAATGTTACCCCATCCAGGAATGGTGAGACTTCATCAGCACCGGCAAAAGGAGTACATTCGTATTCATGATGTTTCTTAAATTGTCATGCTGGAGAAATACAGGTTGATTGTTGGTTTATACTCGGATAGCAGATATTTGTCAAACCGACGATAGCAAAATGTGCATATAAATGGAATAGGGGAGTGGTCACAAAAGTCATATCCACCACATAAACATTATGGTGTTTCAAGACACATTGCGGATCTCAGGTCAGGTGAAGGGATCAATGCGGAACAACAGTTGAGGAACAAAGAAGATAAGAAGAAATCAACCCAATATTATATGCCACAATCAGAGGAATTTGAATGAATTTTAATCAATGAGTTGTCAAATTATTTTAACATGACAATTGGCGAAGGGTCAAGGAAGAGGTCGATACAGTGAATTCGAGGTTCACCGGGGCTCGTCGACCACTGGGCTATCTACAAAAATTGTATTGTTAATCGTTACGAATTAAATAAAAATTTGTTTTAACAATCAGATTTATTTCTAATAACAAGTTTAGTCGATATGTCAAACGCATTAAAAATAACAAATTACTTTTATTATTTTTTATTCTAAAGCTGATTAAAATTCATTTCAATTTATAAAAATAAGTCTTCAAACAAAGTTTAACCTTACAATGGGCAATATTTTCTCTTTCTTTTCATTATTAAAAATATGATCAAAGCACAACAAATTGTAAATTTTTTAATTTTTTTTCTCAAACAAAATTTTTAAAATTTAAAAAAGTAAATTTAATAAAAGAATTCTAAATTTTATCTGATCTATCGAAATTCTTATCAACTTTTTAGTTAATAAGAAAATTTCAGATTTTCTAATTTAGATTGATTTTTGCAGATTTAATTACTGATATTTTCATGGTCAATTTGTACAGATTTCGAGCGTGAAATTTATTTGAAATGGTTTTAGTGAAATTTTATTTTTATGCTAAAACTTTTTAATAATTCAGTGCTTTAGATATGAAAAAAAATTACGATTATTGTAGGCTATAAATAATTTATGTTAAATTCATTTCTTTTTAGGCTGTCGATCAAGATTTTGTGTTATAAATAAAACTATTGATATCTTTAAAAAAATGAAAATTAAAAAGTAAAACATGGCAATGGTGAAAAGGATAAGATGTTGATGATTATAGATTAAATAGTTAAAAAATGGGTGTTCAGTCAAAAAAATATGGGAAAGGATCTGACCGTATAGATAATAATAATAATAATAATAATAATAATAATAATAATAATAATAATAATAATAATAATAATAATAATAATAATAATAATAATAATAATAATAATAATAATAATAATAATAATAATAATAATAATAATAATAATAATAATAATAATAATAATAATAATAATAATAATAATAATAATAATAATAATAATAATAATAATAATAATAATAATAATAATAATAATAATAATAATTATAAAAGAAAGTTTATTTCAATACAAAAGCTCATTATGGGCAACAAAATTCCTGGTGGATCTTTCAACTTTATATGTTTTAATAGATTCTTTTATATGACAAAAACACGATTGTCTTATACTATTATATAAAAAACTTATTTAGGTGCTAAAGATATATCTGATAGCTGGACATTACCGCTGCTTTTATCTTTGCCAGTGTTTTTATTTCACTTTTGTTTAGTCATATCCTTTTTATAATTGAGTCATTCATCTTGTTCCACAGTCAGAGCGGATATTGTTGTTTTCCATTTATGGATTTTTTCCATTTGATCGCCAATATATCGTTATATTTTTCAAAATTCCTATCTCTGGCCTTACTAAAATTTCTTCTTCGTAAGACACTTTTAGATCAAGGATGTGATATAAGTCATTTCTCTTTGATCATATTATTAAATCTGGCCTTAGAGTTGTTTCGATCCCTTCAGGCAGTATTTCAATATCAACTTCTAAACCTATGGATATTAAATATTCTGACACATCTTTCAATAGATTCGTATGTTTGTTTTGTCTTGCATTTAATTTTGATTCGCAGTAATTGAATATATGAGCTTGTCTCTTTATGCACTTTACACTGTCTGCACATTATATCCAAATTTTCTATTAATCTGATAAGATGATATTTTAGATTGAGGAAGTTGTTTCCAGTTTTTAATTTTTCATCTGTTAAGGCTTCGGTTTGAATTAGGTAAGATACTTGACCGCTCTCAGCAAAAGCGTCAGCAATGTGTCCCTGGCATTTCATTTTTTGTCATTTTTCTGAATAAATTAAACTTACAAAATATGTTTCTCCGAGGATGTTTCATGAATATTGGTAGATCCCATATATCCTTTTCATTCTTTGGACTCTATTTCTATACCAATATTTTCATATTCACACCGATAGATATAGTCATTACTAATATCAGTATTTCTAAACTAAGACAATCATAGTTCTAACTGATTTATGCTTTTTTTTTGCTTGGGTGTTCATTCAGAAATTTGGGAAAGGATCTGACTTTTTGGATTAGTTTAAATAGGTGTGACTGTAAGTACATTTGAAGATTTTCAGCAGCTTTCAACCATAGTTGAAGCATGTTAATTACAGATATATAAATAACACCAATGTGTTGGGTTCTGTACTCTGAGTTATTTTTCATTTCAAGTTGTATTGGCGTGGTTGCATGTTTATGTTTTTTTCGGCGATTTAAACAAATCAAAAGACACAATTACCGGAATTCAACATAAGTAAAAATTAGTAATATTGTTTAACTTTGGTTTAATAATAACATTTCAAATTTCAAATGACAATTGATCAGTAAGTTAAAAACTGACAATATGTTTCTGCACAGCCTTCGTGCGGCAAAAATTAACAAATTATTATTATTATTATATGGCACACCTAAATTAATTTAAGTTTTTGGAAAATCAAAGGATTTCTTATCACTTTACCGAAAATATGACAATGTAGTTTATTTCAGTTTGTAAAACTTCAAAAAGTGTACATCCTATTTTTTGGCGCAATTACTTTATTTGTGCAAAATGTTATTCTAATTGGTCAAGTAAATTAAAATTAAATAACATAAATTCAAATAAATCTCTTCTTTATTACATATTACTTAAAAATATTACAATACATAATTTGTACTACATATTTAATATAATAATTTATCTGAAAACTGGTTGTTTGAAAAGAAAATTACCGTACTTCCGGTAATTTAAAATTCCGGTAAATCTTCAATCCAAAGTCAAACATTAGGAAGACAATTGAAATTACAATAAAGAAAATTTAGTTTTAAATTATTTTTTGTTAAAAATCTTTGTTCACTCATTTTCACTCATTTCACTTCATTATCTTCAATTCTGAGACAAAAATTCTGACTTTCGATAAATATTTTTTTTATTTTATTTTATTTATTTTCTTATTTATATTACATATCAAGTTTTATTCAAAATAAATGTTCGGCACTGTCTTTTTCAATACTTGAAAATTCGTGTTAAATAAATATAATATAAAATAAAATAATAATAAATATATTTTTCTAAAAATTGATAATGACACATAGTTCCAGGATTTTGCTGATTATTCTATATTAGTTAACATTAACTTAAATTAACTATAATTCCTATCAATTCTAAAATAATAATATAATTTTATATTAAATATTGTATTTATTAAAAATCAGTAAATATATCAAAAAACATCGATATATTTACTGATTCATAGTCAAGCTTCTTAATAAATACAATGTCAATGGAAAAGAAATCAGAGGTGAAATTTGAAAAAAAGTTCTTATAATATATTAAATAATTTATATATAATTTTAATAAATATATTAGTCAAAATTGAAACTCAGCTTTCCGCATTTAAATATTGGCCGGAATGTAATGTTCAAAAATAATTAATTCAGACTCTATATTCATCAAACGGTCATTAAATTTATAAAAGAACAACGTGGATTGTTTTATTAATAGTATGCGCAATATTCAAATTTACTTTATGAGCTATTTTATTAGTACTTGACTTCTTATCTACTTACCCTATTCAAAATATAAATAATGCTAAAATGAACATTTAGCTAAATGAGGCAATAATTTGGAATGGTAGAATGATTATAGCGCCATGAATAATTCCTAGATTGAGAGTGAAAAGACTAGCCTACCGACTAAAAGTTCTATAATCCTGAACTGTTATGGTGGCTAAACATGAATTTGTGACAAACACAAATACAATTTGGTTTTGTATATTCATTATTTTCTATTTTAGAAACTTCTCAAAACAAATTAACAATTTGTTTAAATAATATAGTAATAAAAATAAAACATTTTAATGAATTCAATGAACATCAAAAGATCTGTGAGTCAAATAGTCAGGTTTCCCTTAAATTATGACACAAAAAATTTAACAATAGTAAAAGCTTCAATTTATCTTCAATCATTTTGATCAAACCAACCATCTAAAATGCAATTTCGGTGTAATGGCTCCAGAATTAGAAATGTCTATTGCCAGGTTAAAACAAATTATAGAAATAGAATATTGCCAACACTTTCGAAACGTTAAAATTAAATTAACCAAATGAGACAGAATTTTTCATTGTTGAAATGTGAACGGTTAAAAAAGTAAAAAAAATATTATTTTAATTTAATTATTATTGCTTTCTTCTTCTTCTTCTTTTTCAAATTATTATATTATTATTATTATTATTAAAGCTTGATCGATAAATTTACTAATTCACAGTCAAGCTTTTTAATAAATGCAATGTCAATTGAAAAGACATCAGTGGTGGAATTTGAAAAAAAGTTCTTAAAATAATAATAATAATAATAATAATAATAATAATAATAATAATAATAATAATAATAATAATAATAATAATAATAATAATAATAATAATAATAATAATAATAATAATAATAATAATAATAATAATAATAATAATTATTATTATTATTATTATTATTATTATTACAAACAGGCTATATTATGAAAGAATATAAATGTTTTATTTGTTTCAAAATGAATTAATCAGCGAATAATTTGGCACTTATGTCATTGATTAAACTATTATTTCTATCAATTTATTCTGACAGCTCATTAAACAAAAGACCCAGCATAAAAGTGAAAAGCACCAATAGAAATTTCCCAGAACACGAATTCTAGCAATATTGAATTTGCTCACGTAAATTGACATTCATTCTAAACCGAATCGGATGGGAGAAATGTTGAGTGAGGTGCAATCAGTAGAATTGTTTCTGTAGATAAATTGAGAATTGATTTCCAATAGAGAGCACTAGAAATTCAGTGCTATTGATAATAATGAATTTCGTAAATTTTATTGACATGAACCAGGCAATCTAATTTCCCACCAATCAATCGCATTAATTAAATAACATTAACGGAATGGATTTCAAGTTTTTCTTTAATAAAGATAATAATTGAGTTGAATTTGAATTTTTTATCCCTGAAAATTTTCATTAATGAAAATCGTTAGACATAAAAATGAAAAATTAATTACACTTTTTGAAAACGATTTCAATGGTAATTTTTAAAATTATTTCTTTAATTTAGTTTTTATGAAACAAAATAAAATAAAACACGCTAAATTGGTTAGTTCATTGATAAAATATTTGGTCAATGTAATTTGTAAATTTTGGTAAATTTATTTGCATATTTCAAAATGCTTTTTATATAATAATGGAAATCTTAATATTTATTAAATGTGTAATACGATTGAGAGCCAGTTATCCATGCGCCCTTATCTATGATAGCCTAAGACGCCATATTACCTGGGGTGGATCGGATGCGATTAAGTGCCAATTCGTAAAAGATATGGTCCAGGTATAGATCAGACAGGGGAAGGGGAATAATTGTGATAATAAATTTATTATAATACGTTTAGAAAGGGTCAAAAAGAAGGTAAATGAAAAAAACAGAATTAACGGAATAGGAAATAAAGGAATCAAGTTAAATCAAAGAATTAAAGAATTAAAAAGAGAGAGTGAGAGAGAAAAAGAAAAATTATTGAATTTAAAAAATGATTTAATATGAAACCAAAGATAAATATGATAAAATATCTATATCCTGTCCAAATGTAAATCATATTAAACCGACTAGAATTAACAAACCAATACTAATAAAAGTCAATTTTAAAATCAAAAGGTTAAACAATCGGTACTTTATAGAAATTTATTATTTTAGAATAGTAAGTCATGTTACAAAATTCTGGATATTTATTCTTACAAATTCTGGAATAAGAAGAAAAGAATCAAAATTGACTGATGGTCATTTTGGTTTTATTATTATATTGATTCGTTTGTTTACAAAAACTTCTAAAAGTTCATTATAAATTAAAATTTTATATTAATATTAATATTATTATTATTATTGACAAGAGCTATCTTATAGTCGAAAATTTTTTCATTTGTATTAAATATGTTATTCACAACAAAAGGTTTATATTATCATTTGATTGTTTAAAATTTAATTAATGCTGCTACCAATGAATCATCACTTCATACCAGCGTTTCCCAAAGTTTGTGTCACGACCCGACACCGGGTCGCAGAAAAATTTTTAAATCTCGTATCGGGCCGCAGTCAAAAAAGTTTTATAAACGCTGCTTTATACTATTATTATTATTATTATTATTATTATTATTATTATTATTATTATTATTATTATTATTATTATTATTATTATTATTATTATTATTATTATTATTATTATTATTATTATTATTATTATTATTATCATTATTATTATTATTATTATTTTGAAGTTAAGTTTATTCTATTGAATTTTAGAATTAATAATTATACAAATGATCTGAATGGCAATATTTTGAGTAAATTAAAATTCATTTTACATTCAACGGGTAAATTCTGGGTAATTGTGTTTTATTAGTATAAATAAATTAATAGTAAATAAAAAATTAAAATTTTTATTCATCTCTCTCTCTCTCTCTCTCTCTCTCTTAATCTATCTATCTCTACAGATGTCATTTTAAGAAAAGTAAATGTAAAGTTATTTTATTTATTTTATAAGCTATTTGAAAGTCTAGCTAAAACATTTAAATATACGAGCCTATCCAAAATTTCATTTATATTTCATTAATTATTATTTTTTATATGCATGAATCTATTGCATTCGTGCACAAATTAGTTACCAAATAGCCTGTAGAAAAAAAGAAATCAGAAAATATTTCAGAATAATTTTAAAAATTCACCAAGCGAACTGATCAATTACGAAATCTGTCAATCACGATTTAATTAAGAACTTTATGATAAAAACTTTGCCTGGGGATAATTAAATATTTATAATTAATAAAAAATAATTTCTCGGAAATTTGTTTTTTACATACTTCTGTTTACAAATCGTGAAACGCGTGACTGATTCAGTAAAATAACTCGGCAAAATCTTTAATAATGAGCTTGTTAGTTTGTTTGATTTTTTCCCTTAATTTCCATATTTGTTATAAATTTTATATTCTACTTGACGGTGAAAATATTTTTGGCCGATCATATTATCATAATTATCATAATTAAAATAAAATACTTTTTGTATCATGCAACTGAAAATTTCATTTAATAAACCGTTAGAAATTTTGAAATATATAATAAATATTTTTACTGATAAAAAATATAATAATGATGATTTAATTAATACTTCCTAGCGATATTTTACAGCAGAAATATATATCCTGCATGTATGACTTCTATCTTTTTTATGACATATACGCTCTTTTAGATGAAATAAAGTCATCATCAAAGAGAAATTCATTTTTCTGATGCAGAAAAATAAATGAAAATAAAATTCGCATTCACTACCATAGATTCCAATTATTCAGTTTTGTCATGTTTCCTAGTTTATATAACATGTCAGCTATTTAATTTAATTACACATTTTCTCTGTCTGTAATTCTATATTTCCCTCTTTTTGATTCATTTAATAGTTTTTCTAGCGTTGACATTTGGTTCGCTTTTACTAATCCAAATGAATCAATTCCATGGGAACCGCTTAATTCAATTTATTTCTTCAAATATGTCATCGAAGCTCTTTAAATATTATCTCGTTTCTAGTTATGGTCAAGGATTGAGAAATTATCTTGTTTTTTTAAAAATATTACTTTTTATTTATTCGCTATATCAAAATTTATAAATTTATAAATTTATTATTATTATTATTATTATTATTATTATTATTATTATTATTATTATTATTATTATTATTATTATTATTATTATTATTATTATTATTATTATTATTATTATTATTATTATTATTATTATTATTATTATTATTATTATTATTATTTTATTATTATTATTATTATTATTATTATTATTATTATTATTATTATTATTATTATTATTATTATTATTATTATTATTATTATTATTATTATTATTGTTATTTAAAACAATAAAGTGATAATTTAAGCGTTTTGCTGCGAATAATGTATTTAATGAAAACATTTTCGACCATAAGATAGTCCTGGAATTTAGCAATCTTCTTCCCGAACATACATTTCTATCTTTCTTTAAAAATCTTTTTTTTTACATCTCATTGGTTATAAATATAATATAATGATATACTTTCTTTTTCTGAATTTTAAAATTTTTATTTAAAATTAAAATAAATATCATTTAAAATTCAAAATGACACCAACTAAAATTTTTAACTTTTTAAAGCTTCTGTAATTAGCTCACAGAAGCCTACCTTAATAAAATATTTTAAAATATGTACAAAATAAAGCCTCTAATAACTATTTATATACGCGATTTAAATATTTTAATAAATGTGTTAATTTTGATTTTTAATTCTTATCTTTTGAAAGCATATTCCCAAAAATTTTTTTAAATTTTATATATTATTTTAATTATTACTCTTTGTTTTTTTATTTTTTATATATTATCAGTTATTCTCAAAGTCAATGACAACAGATCAAATTGATGATTTCATTGATTTCTTCTTTAGTGTTGATTTTTGGTCGTCTTTTTATAATGAGAATTGCTTCTTTGAATCTGACATTTTTTTTGGATGTTTCCATTGGCTATGATTTCGATTGAAATATTTTCTCTTTCCTTTGTTGGAGTATTGGCATATACAATCTCAATGAGATTGTTCTGATGTTAGAAATTTTTGAGACTTACGAAGCTGTGATTTCAAAGGTGCAGCGGTTGTAAGCTCTGATTATATTACATCTCTTATTGTTTAAACAAGAGAAGCATAGGTATATTACTGGCTTATTGACATGTTTCTTTTATGTATTATGCCTATTGAAGTTATATTAACTCAAAAAGTATTTTGCAAAAGTATTTTGAATTTTTCAAGGGTTTCTTGTTTTTTCGTTATGTCCGAACAGTTCCGTATTGCTCTCTTTCTCTCTCCTACTAATAGAGCGATTTTTCGTTGGAGTGGAACGTAACTTTCCCAAGGAAGAATGTGTCCATTGTGTAGACTTTTAGTGAATAAATCTGTGTTGAATGTGAGTGTTTTATTTACTACATTTATTCTTTCAAAGATCTTTAAATGATCTTTAAAAGAACCCAGCTTGTTTTAGTTTTTGGTCCATTTGTGTTGGATACAATTGGTCCAATCTTTTATAGCAGGACTACGGAATACAAATCTCGGCGTTTTAGAAATCCCGGGATTTCGGGATCCCGAAATTTAATTAACTTTTTCTGATATCTGACCACATATTGTGTCCCGCCTATGACATTTTGAGGATGGTTCATTCTTTCTTCACTTTTATTATTTTTGAGTAAATATTATGAAGACAATTTCACTATATCAGTCTACGTAAAAATAAAATAGTACATGAATAAGGTTTCTAACAAACCTTATTATGTAAATTTATAAAGGATTTTGACAAGGTATGTAATTTTATTATGTAAAAAATGAAACATTTTAATTAATTTTATTAAAATAAGCCTTCAATAAACACAGTTTTGATAATGTATCATCTCCGAGGCGTGATCTGATTTTTGTGAGGAATGAACCTCCAGCAGAAAACGCTCTCTCGGCCTCTACACTGGTGGGAGGAACACTCATCAATGCTTTGTGAAGAATTTTGAGAACTTTTCCACGTTGGCCAACAGTTCTAAGTAACTCAACCTCCCTTTGAATTGTTAAATTCATAAGATTCGCACTGGTTGATGACATCTTTTGATGAACAACATGGTTATCTGTGCTCTTTTCCAAAGCACTGCGCAGACGTTCTACTATACTGTTTTGGATTGTTGATGGTGGCGAATCCAGAGGCACTATAGGTGGTAAAACATCGGTTTCAGCTCCAACTACTGTGACATTAAGTCATTACGCCAAGTTGAGCAATGTTACTTTCATCATGTTGACTTCGCTAACAGAATCTATATTGCCTACCATTGGAAAGGCATATAGCCGCAGAGGAAAGCAAACTATGTCTCTCCTTCATGCGTTCCNTCTTTGCAAAAAATCATTCTTCACTGGACTTCTACGAATCAGCTTCACGATGTTACGTACTTTTTTGATGACAGAATTTAAAGAGCCAATATCAAATTCATTGGTGACTTCAACATCACTGCACACATCAAAACGGGCATCTTCAATGTCATCGGTAGAATTCCAGTCGTCATTAGATTGACTACTTTCACTCTGCTCTGGTTCTGTTGCTGAGATGAATGATGTTTTTTTGAGGTATAGAAGATCGCAAACAAAAAATTAAGATGAGGTGTAGGGGTAATATTCCGTATAATAAAAGTCTTTGATTATTCAATGATTAAATATATATTTAAATTATATTGTTAAAGCTTGTTTATTAAATCCCATATAAAGTTACGAAATATAATTATTTATTTCAAACTAAATAATGTATATTATTTTAATTAAACAATATTAAATTCGATCCCGAGATTAAATATTTTAAATCCCGGGATTGGAATGACATGAGAAATAACTGAAACCCTAAGCAGGACCCTCTTTATGAGTTTTTATTAGGTGTTAGAAGTTGGGAAGATCAGAATTCTTTATAATAAAGCTTTTGGTAATTCGTTAACAATTTCCACAGCAATAGCTTTCCATACTTTGTTGATCTTCATTTCGACGGTCTTAGGTGACATGCGGATGAATTTCTGGTATGTTTCAATGTTACCGAGATGTTTGTAAGCAGCTTCACAGTAACGGTTTGGACTATCTTATAGTCGAAAATTTTTTCATTTTTATTAAATATATTATTCGCCGCAATAGACTTAAATTATTATTTAATTGTTTTATTATTATTATTATTATTATTATTATTATTATTATTATTATTATTATTATAATTATTAATAATAATATTATTATTATTTGTAATGGAATATATTTTTTAAGTTGCCGAATTAATTATATATATATATATATATATATATATATATATAGTTCCAATAACAATATGATTCGCTGTTCGGGAAATGAATAAATGGAAGCATATTCCGGTTTATTTAAAGCCTCAACGAATGTTTAATGAGCTTCACAGTTTCACTATTTATTTCTCTATTAGCTCCTGTAACTTACACATTATAAATTTTAACCCATTCTCTTTATTGTTAATTTCAAAACATGAATAAAATAATGTTTCACACAAAATAATTCAATTTTGTTTCAGCAGTAAAAATATTGAGGAAGTTCAAAGAAATTTGTTATTTCCGTCGAAGAAGGAACGTTAGGGTAAAGTTAATTATGAATACCTACTGACACCTGGCCACTTTAAAAAAGTCACATATAAAACAATGGAAAGGATCTGAAGCAAATTTATTTTTTTAGGACAAGCGTGGGCTGGTTTAATCTGCCTTCATGTGATAGGAGTAGCATATAAAGGATATATGTAATATCCGATGTCATGGGTTTTTCTCATCTTCATTCTGCAAATTCCCAGCTTTTCATATTTTATCCTAATAAATTCTAAGAATTTAAACTTTATAGGTTGTCTTAATTATTTCAAAGAATTTTTTTCAGTTATCAGCAAAACCTATGAAATCTTAATTCTATTTTCCTTTTTAATAGCTTGAAAAAAAATCGATAAGAATTTTGTTTTTAATATTAACAAATTTATTTTCGAAAATTAGATTTTGTATAATCAAGAGTTTTCATTGAATTTTTTTCTGATCAAGGTAAATATTACTGGATCACTTTTGCTGTGTAATTGAAAGGTTTTAGACAGTCAGTCTGATACCTACTTGTCCCTTGGGCATTTTCAATTACTTTTATATGTTAAACGAAAATACTGTTTTCTTTATTTTAACTTTTGTTAAAATGATAATGCCAGAATCGAATTGTTAAATTTTCTGTCATTTTATGACCTAAATCAATATAAACTACAGCATTTTACAGGGTTTTGCATCTACTAGTATGACCTTAGCAATTAAGTGTTGTTTATTTAATTTCATGTATAATTTATTAATAATTATAGTTTAGATGAATTATAAAAAAATGACTGCAATGAAAGTATAAATTGCCAAATGAGGTAAAGTGTGGAAAACATTCATTGTACTACATTATTTATTTTTGGTCAGGGGTTAGGGTTATAGGTCATAAATTGTTTTTACATTTTTCCATATATTAATTGAAGAAAATTATTTCATTCTATGTTCGAGACCTCTTGAAATGAACTAAATTATCAAAATATATTTTCGTATTTTAATGGATGTCATTGATTATTGCATACAAGTGATATTGATAAATGAGAAACTATATTTAATTGAATAGTGAATAGAATTTTGTTAAATATTTCAAAGTTTGTTATATTCTAAAATCTATATTTTATGGTGTAATAGTTCAATTAGGATCGAAGACTAATTTAATAATTAACATGAAATATGAGACATGTTTTAGACATACAATAACATACACACACACACACATCAAACCATTCACAATAATTATTAATTGGGTAATTTTATTAATAGATTACTTATAAATTTAATATGAAAATTCTTAAATTTGAAATAGAAATAGGTTTATCTAAAGCAACAAATACTCAGATGGGGATCTCCGATATCATGACATTTATATAGTTTTTACTATGTTTTTTTCCAACCTGTATAAAGTTGAGTATTTTTGATTGAGTCATTATCAATATTGCTTGAATGACTGCATTATAACATTGTTTCCGCTGCAGGAGCAAACTAATAAATAAATAATTTGTAATGATTCTTTTACCTTTTCCCTAGGAAAATCAATATTGTGGAGCTTTCAGCGAAATATAGTGTAATATACAATTTATATATATTAACATTAGAATACATAGAAATAACTATAATAAAATTATCTTCATCGGATGTAATTATAAATTTTAATTGTATTGGGCCCATTTTATTGACGTAGGGATTCTGAGTTTTACATATGTCTGATTTATATTAAATGCACAATAATTCCGATATCTTGGTGGCGAATAGCCCCGTTCTGTAACTTTTAGAGGACCTGTGAAGAAACTAAAGAATTTTATTTTATTTTTATTGATTTTAATTATAAAGTAATATTTCTTTTGTTGGCAAATTCATCAATTATATCGTAGCTAACTAGATTTCTTTGAAAATTAAACGAATTTTAAATTTTCATCTTTGTTTTTATTTAATTCATGATATAAGTTTATCTAATGTATTTAATATTTGGGAGCCCATTGCGATTGCATTTACTGAGCTGGTGGCGAATTGGAAATTATCTAGTTTTTGATCTCATGTGGAGTTTCGTATATGGTAACAATGATAGTAGTGGCGTAGCTACCATATAGCAAGAGTAAGCAATGCATAGGGGCCCACAAGTTTCCTTAATTTTCTTCAGAAAACAATGTCAAACAACGGCACGGTCGGCACCAGTCAATAGGGACCTCCAAATGATCGATTTGTGGTTTTATGTAATAAAGCTCCACTATTTTGTTTACTTATTGCATTAAGTACATTATTTACCTGCATTTTACCTATTTATGTAATCCCCTCTGCCTCTCCCTCGCTAATAATATACTGTATAAGCCAGCAACTTTAGTTATCTAAGTAAATCGCCCATTTATATAGGGGTCAAAAAACTGTTTCGCTTGTCGGCTATACACAATTGTCCCTGATACATTACTATCATTTTATAACGATTTATACTGTTATATTGTATATTGAGCTCTAATTATTAATTAAATCGTCTTTCCAAAGAGGACCCAAAAAAGTATTTTGCCTGCGGCGCCTAACTCCTCTGTAACTATAAGCCCTTCTTTAACATTCTCCCCTCCCTCTTAAAAAATCTTGTTAGGCCTAAGCCACTGGTCTCATACCGTACAAAATAAACAAGGTGTTCCATCAAAATTTCGAGAGTTACGAAGTGTTCCGTCGCAGGAAAAGTTTGGGAAACCCTGGTCTAATTCAATTGTGCTTCCAAAGACACCAAATATTTTTTTCTGCGGCGATATGGTGCTCCGCACCTATTTCACTTGTGTATGCAGTATAGGGGGCCCATCTATGACTCATTGCATAGGGGCCCAAAATTTCTCGTTATACCACCAAATGAAAGTCAAATTAATCTGTAATTAGAAATTAAATTGGATGTCCCCTTAAATACTTAAATTATTTATAAAAAAATTAAAACCCCTAATTTTTATATTATAAAATATAATTTATAATATAGGTATAAATAATTTTTATTTAGTATCCAAATCTATGCAGCATATTATGTGTGTATCATGGACTTATTTAGACACGTTGTTATGTAATGTTCTCATTTTGCACCTTCTTGGATGCAGCTTGGACTCATATTTACGTCTTCGTCATCCATCTCGATACATGGATTCTACAAAGCAAATATTAACTTGCCTTAAACTGTCTGCGCCATGGACTTTAAGTTTTGTCCAGTCGACTGCTTTTATGGCAATTGCTCAGATATCAGAATCTACTATTCAAGACGGTGTCTGCTTTATTTCTGATCCGAACTTCTTGATTCTTCGTTCTGTTATGTGTTTTGGTTTTCCTATTTCAGTTAGTTCAATATTAGTATTTCTTGCTGCCAAAAGTCTTTCTTCCTTTGACAGAAAACTGCAAACATATAAATCTAAAGAAAAGAAAGAAGATATTATTACAACTGAAGCAGAAACATTTCAATTACTTTCTCCTAGGCATAATTTAATCAACAGAGACGAGACTCAAGAAACTATTTTGCGAACGTCAGACGATCCAAATACAGTAGTGTCCTCCCAGACATTTGATTGTACAAATACACTAAACTATTATCATCATCAGTGTCCTCAGCATGGAATTCTTTCTATTCCTATTGACAGAAAGTGCTCATATTTTTCCGAATTCTAGCCATGGTTCTAAATATGATCCATTCATTATGAGCCCATCTTGTGACATATTATATCAGTGTTGTTCAACACAAGCAGCAACTAAAGAACCCTCGGTTCTTACAGAAAATGTATATACTTCAAATTATATTTGTCCTTCCGATACCAAGCACTGTCCCGATGTTATTCCAACTATGCAGTCATCCACTAGTGATCCTATTTCAAATCCATTGGTGAATAATTCAATATTGAGAAATACAAATATGCATCAGTCTAGATCTTCCGGAGACATTCTAGATTCACATCCCCATTACTGTACTCTCCCGCCAAGTCAATCTTTGGACTTTCAGAGAATATATGAAAATCAAATAATTCCAGAAACACATGTTTCAAAATCTCTTATTGGGAAGCCTCCTGCATCAATAATAAAACCAATAAATCTTGTAAGATCTCACGAACGCACGACTATAGCGATTAATTTATCTCTTTGCATCATTTCAATTATATTTTGGGGACCATTTATTATTGGATCATTAATCCAGGGAGTATGCAAACCCCCCTTTTGTATTTTACCCATTTCTAATTCTCGTATCAATGAATTTAAGTGGTTATCCTATGTTCTTTGCATTATATATCCATTAGTTATTCTAATAATTGATAGAGACATTCGTAAAGTGATCAGGTCTTCATTGAATTGTTGAATTATACGATTGTCAAATTTGATGATTCGAATAAATCTTGCGTATAATTGTAAGTTTTATATTATAATCCAACCGAAAGCTTTTGATACAAATATAATAATGTTGTTGGATTCTAATTAATCAATGGCCAGTTACTCTGACTCTTTGTGTTCTTTAATATCAATTGTTATCATTCTCTCATTTTTAAACTTTTGTCTTATCCACCTTTTACTTTGTTTATCGTTTACTCTTTTTACTCTACTCTCAGTTTCTTTTTACTTACATGAGACAATGTTCCAAAATATCTGTTTGATTAATGAATGTAGAACTTATTAACTTGTATTTGAAACTTCTTGTATTTGGAAGTTAAATTAACAAACTTGAGAAAGACCAGTTTCAGATATCAATTATACATCTCAATCTCCGCTTTTGAATGTGAATAAAACATATTATATCTCAAAATGAATTTTTCTAAGAAAATTTTACAACTTATAAGATTTATTTATAATTATTTGGATGTTTGTAATATGTTGAAATTGAATGATAAAATTACTCAAGATATCGTCTAGATTTAATCAGAATTCTCCACATATGGTTTGGAAATATATTTGTTTAATTAATATATTTTTCAAATGTTAAGAATAAAATTAAATCTTCTTCTAACATTCAGAGTGGCTTAGAAGTTAAATATAAGCATAAAAACTACTTCAAAATCTAGTGACCCTTCGAATTTGTTGATGACAAATGCTACGATTATATACAGAACCCCAATTTCACTTTTGGAGTCAATCACTAGACATCGCAATTTCAACACGTTGTCTCTTGGTTGCTGTTTCCGATTTTATGTTACTGGTGCGCCTCCAAAATGATAACAACTGACTTTTCTGTAACAGACTTTTTCGCAAAATCAACCACTTCTTTTTATGTCACACTCTATTTAATCTCATAACTGATTGGTTTCTTTCTGTTGTTCTTTTTTTACTGTTCTTGACCATATATTTGAGGACTGCAGCAAAAAGCTGTTTGTATCTGGCTGGGTTATCCATCACGTTTAATAAAGGGATTAAATTCTGAATTTTAATTGTTAATTTAAAATGTTTAATTCAGTGGTTCTTAACCTGGGGTCCATGGACCCCCAGGGGATCCGCGATCGGGTTCCAAGTGGTCCGCGGAACTATTTACAAAAATCTTTTATTATTTTTGTTTGAAGCTGAATAAACAGATTTATAAATAATTATTAAAAAATGTATGTGTTTTACTATCAATTTATTAATTTTTTAACATTTCAGGGGTCCGTCGGTACCAATTATATATTTATGGGGTCCATAAGTTTGAAAAGGTTAAGAACCCCTGGTTTAATTCAATTTATTTTATAATTTTTATCTTTAATAATTGAAAGTATTTGTTTCAGCTGAACTAAATATTAGTAGATGGATAGGCAATATATTATTAATGCCGGGCACTAGTGCATAATTAATTTGCAGCATAAAAGATAGTACGAAACCATATTATAGATTTCCTACTATCTGGATTTGTAATTACCAATATACCATTTTAGCGATCCGGGTATAATCATCGTCACTTTTGTGATTTTTATTTTGAAGATTTTTTGCTTCTTTTTGGTTTTAGAATTTATTTTCTATTTGTGTTTTATAGTTTTTCTTTTGGCTTTCACCTTTTTTCGATTTTTGTCTTCTTTAGTCTTATTCATATTCTCTATACAAATGTTTGTTGTACTTTTTATTGTAAGATATTCTGGATTTTCCATCATGTCTAATTGGTCTTGACTTTGTTTCACTTTTTCTTCTAGTTGGGTTATGGTATTTTGCAAATCATATCTTTTGTACTGATTTGATTGTTGTTGTTTAGTTGGATGTTCTCTTTTGGGTTGTTTCCAGTTATTTGTTGACCATCTTGTGAATCGATTCTTATTTGGGAGTTATTATCCTCTTCTTTTCCATTTAAGAGGTTTGTTATATATTTTTTGATATTGAAGGACCTAGGTACTCCAACAATAGATCTTTTAATCATAAAGCTGAAGTATTTGACCATGATTTGTTGGTCTCTTGTGTTTTCACTTTAATATGAATGGATATTATTTATTATTGAATCAATAAGTATTTCATCCTCTTCCCTTAGTGTTGGGAATTTGGGATTGGGTTTGAGTTTCTTCGTCCATGTTTCAGTGATTGAGAAGTATTTGGATAATTTTAACCAGTTAATATCTTCAATGATACATGTATCTTTAATGATATTTCCTGAAATATATATTATTCTTGAGTTATCTTTAGGCGTCGGATCATCGTATATGACGTATATGGTGAGTAATTTTCTTAGGATGTTGAAGTCTATTTTTGAGACATTGGAGTTGGTGAATTTGTCGAAGTTCCGTTTAGTGGTGTTGACTTTGTTTGTGTATTTTTTGCAATGCATTTTGTTGCTGGGACATTGTTCTCCGAAGGGTAGAAAAAAGTTTTTGAACTTTTCTTTCAAGGTCAAACTTTAGACAATGACTCATTTAAGGTAATTGAAACAAAGACATTTGGATGAATCATGTTTTAAACCACGTTATCGCTCGATCAATAAAAGTAAAAATTTTCAAGGTCAAATCAATTTTTCAGTCATATCAATTTTTTCAAAATCAAACCAAAATTTTCAAGGTCAAATTAAAAAAATTAAATTTTTGACACTTCCCGACCATGGATTTTATTGAACGAGAAAAATGGAAGAAACATCCTCTATGTCTAGACATTGGAAATTCTTGACGAATAGCACTAACCATTGCAGATTTAAAATCAGTCATAAATGTTGATGGGGATACATCAGGTTGAAGTTGTTTAATTTGTCTCAGTAGCTTAACATATGTTGCCTCTGTTTTGTCCGGTAATAAAGCATATCAAAGTGATATTGAACTGTTAACACGAATTCCATGGATTGTGTAGTTGATAAAATAAATTTGAAATTGTTTTAAAAGTTCCATCCCCAAACCAATGCTCAGATGAAAACAATAATCCTAGATTTCTTGAAGTTGAAAATACTACTATTCTGTTGGACCTGAATCAAAATGCAAGAACGGTTCATGCTCTTTAGTTAATTTATACTCATTATGAAATACAATTTCTTGCCGAGATAAAGGCTATGATGGTGCTCATTGATTTCTTATTCTGATACTCCGTATTTTTCTTTTGATACTATCAGTTTTTACAATATGATCTACAGCAGCTTGACTGATTCCAATTGAAGCGTTTGATATAATATATTGAGATGCATATTGATTATTTATTGGTTGATTACGTAAAATATCTTGCATCTTCAAAGCTTCTATACGTGCATAATCCCCAACATGATTGTGAACCCCATTTACTGCCTGAATTTTATGGCACTTGTGCTTCAGATATATCTCACATTTCCAATATCTTTTCTGTTCCATGATCTTTAAAAAATATTATCGTAGATATTATCGTATGAAAATCATTTTTTTACCCAAAAGCTTTGGCGCCTTCCCTAGCCATAGGCCGCGCCTCCCGGGTTGGAAACCACTGGTGAAATCTTTAATTTTCGATGAAATATAAACAAATATTATTTTTAACATGACAGACTTCAGCCAATTTTATTTGTTCTTTTAATGACATTACATATTATTTTTATTTAAATTCAATTTCTTATCAAATAAAATGAGATTGAAATAACTAAATAACATCAATATTGAAAAATATATTTAACACATAACACATTATTATTATTATTCATTTCAAATATAAATCTTTCATTTTCCATTTCCAATCTTGTGATTTCTGTACATTTTCTTTTTAATTGATCACGAAAGAAATCTTACAGTGTCAAAGATTTTTCAACCTCATTATTTGCTTCATCAATTTGAAATCGAATATCCTCTATGGAAACGTTCATCATGTTTTCGTCAGTTTTCTTGCTTGATATTCTTTTAATATTATCTTATAATAATAATAATAATAATAATAATAATAATAATAATAATAATAATAATAATAATAATAATAATAATAATAATAATAATAATAATAATAATAATAATAATAATGGTGGGTTACAGGTAACCAAACATTTTACCCTGTCGTGTTGTTTATAGCGTAACCCATAATATAACATTTTCCGTACCGCTTGACACCCGTTGAGCAATCAACGTTGGTGATGTGTCAAGAGGGTGAGCGCCACCAAAAGGTGAGCACGGATCCCCGCACTATAATTGACATGCACTCCATTGGGTCCACGGACTACCGTTAGAAGGTTTGTGTCTGATTTATACTGGTCCCTTTGCTAGATAGTATTCTCACATGCATTACACCTTCATCATCTCACCATACATACACAAGCATACACATCTATACACGCATATAGGTATATATACACACCTACACGTACATACACATATACACCCATATATACATACATATACACATATTTATACATTTACCTATATACCTAGATACCTGTGTTTGGGAAAATTTATAAATTTTTTTATATGTATATATATAATTTAAATTAGTATAAATAATAATATCAAGTATTAATTAACATTATGATATAGGGGTGGATCAAGATTTCTAGGGTAACTAGAATGACAATATGTTATAAATAGTGAAATTAAGCAATTATAATTAACATTAAGAAGGATAGAGGCAGCTATAGTGTTAGATGGAGATTTTAGGTGTCTATTTTTCAAATGAACATTGTTAAGTAGAATGATAATACTTTATAAGTAGTGGAATTAAGTGATTTGAGCTAGCCTACAAAAAAGAAAAATACGCATGATAACGTTACCATATTTCCTATAAAAATAAATTCTATACTAATCGTATACCAAATCAAACTTAATTAAAACAAAATCCATATCACAGAGAAAAAAAGATCAAATTGCATATCGTATTATATTTTATGTTGATACAAATATTATACAAATTTGAAGAACTTATTCAATTCGTGTTAGGTTAGGTCTATATATACATTTATAAAAAAATTTTATTCCTAATTTTATTCAAACAAAAAGCTTCTAAAAGTTCATCGAAATTTATTTTTCTGAAGGTCTCATTTTCGATGCATAAAATACTTAGGGAAGACAACCTCTTCTGGGTCATTGTGCTTCTTAGTTCATTTTTGATATTTAAGTCTGGAAAAATGACCTTTCTCCAGAACAGTTAGTGACTATTATGCTGAGAAACAGCCACAAGATTGATTCCACATTTGGGAAGGCCACTTGAATATCCAGCCTTTTTCACTTCTGTCACAATTGCGTCTTTGACTTATTTTCCCCATGAGTTCAATAATTTCCTCACATATAGTTTTAGACAGATAGGAAGGATTTCCTGTCCCAGAATTTCCATACCGATCGATATTATCCTTTAAAAATGGATCGAATTTTGCAATTAATTCTAAAAGACCAAAGAAATTGCCGTTATTTGGATTTCAAAATTTTTCATTTTCTCCTCTAAAAGGTAAGCCTCGCTCTGCAAGAGTGCATATTACAGCGAAAAACTTTTCATTGAGAATTAATAATTAATTTAAGGAGTCAGAAACATTTTTGTTGTAGGTATTATGAAAATTATTTTGTGAACAATAAAATAGTTAAATTTAATAACACTTGATAAAGGTTGTGCCATATATTTTTGGTTATTATTAATCAGCTGTTTTCTAATAACTCTTTAAATAATCTTTTCTAAATTTGATTGATAATTCTACTTCAATTATATTTTAGAAAATTTAAAAATAATATTCATAAAAATAAATTTACAGCTAACGTTTCTCAAATTCTCAATCAACATAATTCAATATTTCATCAAATCTACTGGGAGAATAATCCCATCTCAAAAAGTCACAATTTCCAAGTGCTGATATATTTTTCTACAAAGCCGGTTGTATCGCCCGAATTAAAGTGTTAGTTATGATTTAGCCAAACTATATCCATGTATAGACATTAATTATTCCTTGCGGCATTTATCATTTTGAAATAATCAACATAATTCTCATTGCCATCAATTCAAACCAGAAATTCTAACAATATCCCGCATTTTCCATATTTTCCTATTTAACCAAATTCAAAACATTAACCTTCAAATATTTATGATCTAAAATTTCAAAATGCTAGAAAAAGATTTGTGATTTGATCTCTACACTTTTAGTTATAATGCCAAGTTTCTTTGTTTTACCGCATTCATAAAAGAGAATGTTCAAAGACTCAATGTCAACATCAATGTCATTAGAGACATTATTGTGAGATAAAATTTTAAAGTTTATTATTAAATCTGAAAATTAAAAATCTAAAAATGCAAATATATATATATATATATATATATATATATATATATATATATATATATATATATACTCGTGTATAAGTCGAGAAATTTACGTCAAATTTTCAAGTCAAAATAGCCACTTCGACTTATACGCGGGTCAAAAAACGTACAAATTAATTTTTAATGAAATCATTAAACCTTTTTTTTATTTTTGTTACTTCGACTTATACTCGGGTTTCTTAAAATTTACTCGACTTATATGTTACAGTTAAAGTATAAACTTAGGCAATTATATATTAACTAGTTAAAGTTTACATTACTAGTAAATTTTTTAGTAGTAAAATTTTTATTTGTAAAGTTTTTAGGCAATATTAAAATAATAATAAAATGTATATTATATCTAGGTAGTATGCTGTATTGCAACATGACATACTAAAATAACATTTATGTATTTTTATTAGAGAACGTATACATTATTATTACATTGTCTAAGTTTAGACTTCAACTGCAACACACATATTATAAGAACATCTTTCGAGTTTCACCTCTGATTTCTTTTCAATTGGCATTGCATTTACAAAAAAATTGACTATAAATCAGTAAAGATATAAAAAAACATCGATATATAAAAAACAAAGTTGACATGTGCATTCGAACAGCAACACCGTGGTACACTTGATAAGACTGTATTTCTATATAAATTTTTACGAATATCATCAGTTAAATCTAGAATTACCATGAGGTAACACATAACTTTCATAAATTGCCATAGTGTGAGATATAGAATCATTAGAGTCCAGAACGATACCCAAGGAACGACCTGAAGCGTATAAAGAAAGAACTGCTTGAATTGAAATATACATTATTGGTGCATTAAATGTCTCCAACATAATTTGAGTCATGGATCTTCGGTCAGCTTTGGGAACATCGAAAAGAATTTCTCGCTCAGTTATTGAAATGCATTGCCGGATGCGATAAATTTAAAATGAACAAAGATATCTTTAGAGTTACTATCATTGTCAAGACAAATGAATTCCTATCCATTATTTGAGTTAAAACATTTCATACGTTCACCTTGATTCGTAATGGAAATTAAAAACGAATACTCCAAAAATCTTTATTTTTAAAATCCTGCCAAAAATACTCGTTTAAACAAAATCAATCAAAACTCCAAAAAATTAATATAAAAATTATTGTCCAATTCGACAATTAAATTAATACAAAACATCACCTCGTGCTTGTGTGCGCACACAGACGCGAGTCATTATACATCGAGATTAACCAAGTAACGCTTAAAATAAATTTTATAACTTTAAAAACTTATTTTTAATTTTAATGTCCTTAGAATTTCTAAAATTATGTTTAGCTCAATGATTAAGCATTAAATGATTTTATTAAAGTTTTTCTTTACATTTGGTATCTCCTCATACCTATTTATACGAGAAATATTCATTTTTCGATTTTCCTAATTTTTAATTAGTTTTTGCGTTTATTTATTAATATTTTAAATTTCATTAAATCTTGAAGTAAATTTTAATATTTCAATTTCTATCAGCCAGATCAAATTCAACTATCATAGATTTTTATTGAAAAATAAAACAATAAAATGTTCTATTGCTCATGAAAACATCAAACACAATAGACCTTTAATTAGAAATATTTTCTACATAAATCGATTGGAATCAACTTAGATTAATTTCCCTTTTTCCAATTCATAATATCGAAACAGATGCATATAAACAAATATTTTTCACATAAAATTCCTCGTAGTCTCCTTGCTGATAAATTTTAATAAATAAAGTCACCTGTTAATAAAAGAATATTTTTGGTGTACATCTGAATGAAATATCTATCTAGACGGGGAGAAGTTGATTGAAATCAGTTGATTCTAAGAAATATAATACCAACAAAATTTGCAGAGTAAAACTGTGAAATTTCATTTCAATATATGATTTATAAATATAATAAATTGGGAATTTTAAACAAATTAATCTATTATTTTATTGTACAGGTAGTCCTCGACTTACGACGGTTCGGACTTACGACCAAAATTATTTCCTAAAATTATTTTTCCCAATGGGCCTGATTTTTGTTTCGAACCGAACTAAAAAATTAAACCAATTAATTTTCCTTAATTAAACACTATTAATTTTATAAGTTACCTACTATTTTAGTTTTTAACAACAAAAACAAATTTAGAATTAGTAAAAAATTAAATTAGCAAGCCTTAAAAAATATTCAGCACTTTTAAATTTGCTTAGCTACAACTAATTTAAAAAAAACGACAGCATAAATTTATCTGTCATATCAAAAATTTAAAGGCTAAAAAAGGCCCAATTGAGTTAGCCATTTTAATTTTTTAAAAGTGAATAATTTTTTTATCCCAAAAATGTCTGTGAATAATAGAAGTAGAAAAAATAAGAGAAGTGCTATAGATTTAGAAATGAAACATAAGTTAATTAAAGAGCATGATAGTGGTAAAAAGGTGAAAGACATAGCGCATGCCTTTAAACTATCCCATTCAACAATCTCAACAATTTTAAAAGATAAAGATCGAATTTTAAAAGCAGTTCGAGAATCAGCATGTATGCAATCTACAGTTATAACCAAAAAAAGGTAAGGGGCCATGCATGAAATGGAAAAGTTGTTGGTGATTTGGATAGAGGATTTGATCATAAGACAAATTCCTCTTAGCCTCGCAATTATCAAAACTAAAGCTCTAAGTCTTTTTGAAATGTTGAAATTAAAGGGATGGGAAGGCCATGATCAGACATTCATTGCAAGTAACGGCTGGTTTCAAAAATTTAGGAAACGAGCGACTTTACAAAATGTAAAAATCTCTGGAGAGGCAGGCAGTGCTGATAATAAAGCTGCTGAGGATTTTGTAGCTAAATTCGATGATTTCCTTAAAGAAGAAAATTATACCAACGAACAAATTTTTAATGTTGATGAAACCGCGCTTTATTGGAAGAAAATGCCTGATCGTACATACATTCATAAGGAAGCAAAACGTATGCCAGGTTTTAAGGCACATAAAGATCGCATCACAATTTTATTGGGCGGAAATATTGCTGGGTATAAATTGAAACCTCTTGTAATACATCGATCAAGAAAACCAAGAACATTTAAAGGAGTGGATATCAATATGTTACCAGTACATTACCGCACAAATAAAAATGCTTGGACGCAATTACTTTTGAGGACTGGTTTATGAAGGTATTTGTGCCTGAAGTAAAAGAATATTGTAATCGACAGGGCATTGCTTTTAAAATCCTCTTATTACTGGATAATGCACCTGGACACCCACCATATCTTGGCGATCTCTCGCCAAACATAAAAATTATGTATTTACCCCCAAATACCACCAGTATTTTACAGCCAATGGATCAGGGAGCTATTGCCACATTTAAGGCTCACTATTTGAAAATCACATTTAGTCAAGCAATTAAAGCACTTGAAAATGAGATCACTCTAAAAGAATTTTGGTCAAAATATAATATGCTTCAAGCAATTAAAAACATAGCAGGTGGATGGCAAGAGGTCAGACCTTCTTGTATGAGTGGAATATGGAAAAATCTAACAAAGCGACTTCATGAGAATGTTAGTTCGACAATTGAAAGCGAAATTGGCATTGAACAGATTACCGCTCAGATCGTAGAGCTTGGTCAGCAACTTAATCTTGATGTTGACAATGCAGATATTAACCAACTTATTGAATACCATGTAGATAATCTAACAAATGAAGATTTATTGAATCTTGAAGCACAATGTGTTGCGGATGAAAGCAAATCAGACGAGGAAGAAATGCCACAAAAAATTTTTCGGCAAAAGAAATGGCTAGAGCTTTTCACCAAATTCATCAGGGAATGCAAAAATTGGAAGAAATGGATGCTAATGAGGAAAGATTTACAAAAGTAAATAAGCTTATTGAGGAAAATATGGCATGTTATTATGCAATTTATAGCGAAATGAAAGTACAAAGTGTGCAAACAACATTAGACAGGTTTTTTTTAAAAACTGCCACTGAAGGTGCAGTTGTTCAAGATAACTCAATGGATTATATTAATGTGATAAGTTCGGATGACGAGGACAAGTAAACATGTAATTTTAATTTAATTTATTTAATATAAATGTATTCATGGCTTTTTATTATAATTTTAAATAAAGACTGAACTATGAATTTGTATTTGCTTCTAATAATCCGTTTGTATTTTTGTTCTTTTTTTATTTATTTTTTTTATATGAACTCGACTTACGACCAACTCAACATACGACCGTTGCTCGGGTCCCTATCTCGGTCGTAAATCGAGGACTACCTGTAGTTTAATATTAGGTAATTTAATGATATATTACATCATTCGGTAAAACCGATTCGAAATCTGCATTAAATACAATTTAATTAATTGTTTTTGTAAAATATTCGAATTTCAAGTTTTTATTCGTAAGGAGAGTGTAAAGAGTCGTTCCTATCTGATTTTTTACTACAATGCTTTATGTCTATCAAAAGCTTGTTGTAAATGAAACCCATTAAGGCCATTGGGATACCAATTAACTCTAATTCTTATCGAGAAATATATATTAGGATGACAATTTATAAAACGGTGCAAGTTAATAATGGCAGTATAATGATAATTGTCACCATCTTCAAAGAGTAAAAAGTACACAGATATGCAATCTATAACTTTGGATCTATGTATGATATCAAGATGGGGATGATGTGGCACATAATCATCATCATCATCATTATTGTCGTCATTTATAATAATTACATGCTTGTATGAAAATACACTTATAGCAAGATTTAGATGAAGATTTTTCCCTTCAAATTTCGGAATTTTACACACCTTCATTATGTAATCAATTATAGGTCCATTATTAATCAATTGCTCACTTTATTTCGATGATTCCTAATCTAGTCATGTTTTAATACAATAAGTACACTATGTATAAAGCCCATGTTGTCTGTATTCTTAATGTTCACTTTAGAAGTTTTATTAGACAACGATGATGGTGTTGGTATATATTGTTGGCCTAAAACTGATTTTGAGCCCAAGTGACTGAATCGTGACTGAAAGACGTCGGAACGTAACACACAGATATAACATGTCCAAACATCAATTAAACAAATAAATACAATTCACTCAACACAAAAATAATAAACACAAAATAAACTCATATGAAACAAAAGCAAGAAGTATTACATTAAATCCACTCAAAACACAACATACATAACAAAAGTTGGAAAAACTTGAATTATTGGCAATAAAGAGAGATAAGAATAGAAATTAGAAAACAAAATAAATAATAAATTACAAATCGCCATTAAAATTGATAAAAATTAAGATTCAAAATTAAGTAGAATTAAAATAAATAAAATGTGTTTTACTTAATCAATGCACACACACACATACTCACATACCAAAATTAGGATATATTTACCGACGCATTTCAGTCACAGTTAAAAAATAAATGATTTGTGAATTTTAGTCACAATTTAAAAAAAAACTCGTTAGCCAATGTACTAGTAAGTAGACTTTTTGTGTTATTGTATTATAATGGTCAATAGATTCTTGAATGGGTTTTTGTCTTTTTGGTTTATTTCAAAGCGAAATCACTTTCAATAATAGGCAACCAATGTTACTACGAATTTTTCCAGCCCACAGCCACTTTTCAAGACAGCAAAATGATATGTACAACAGGAAGTGGCAGTTGTACTATTCCATTCATCTGGAGTAGTTTTACTGCGCCTTCTATCGGTATACTTCCTGCGACCCACGTTGATGACGACTAGTAATAACAAAATTCTGATTAGTGAATTGGATATAAAAGTCGACAACAAAGCATCAAACCATGTAAACATTTATTATCTAAGCATTTTTTTGAAGAAAACAATTTTTCGGAGGTATTTTGTAGTTTGCTGTTTTTTCAAGGGTTGTTTTGTCGGGTCACACATTTAGTGAAATCCTTTCAGTTTCTCTGAGACAAAGTGAAAGAGTCGATATTTTTTGGATTTCCCAAAAAATATTTTGGTGGAATTTGTTATTAAATTAAAATCTCAGATGCGAACTCTTTAAGTCAATTTGGGTCCACAAAAACTTCATTGAAGGGTGTTGGTTCCAAAAAATAAGATTCCATTGAAATTATATTTAATATAAATTTATACAAGGTTAGCAAATACTATTCATGCAAAATCCATTGATAGGTAAATCGATCTAACATTTTATCTAACATTTTATTTAAATTGAATTGGTATGAAAATATATTTTTAATCCAATTTTAATTTCTCAACACCGTTTTGGGAGAAATTAATGCCGTAATTTTTTATTTATTACAAAGCGTCACAAGCATCACAAATAAATAAGAATTTACATGTTTATAAATCATACATGCAAGAAATCATTCGAAAATAATAATAATAATAATAATCATAATCATAATAATAATAATAATAATAATAATAATAATAATAATAATAATAATAATAATAATAATAATAATAATAATAATAATAATAATACTAAACTTCTTAAAGCACCGTGACTAGCAATATGTGTCATTCAATGGTACTTGAATAAATCTGAATTAATGCATAAGTAGTGATAAGTAAATTCAATTTCCGTATGGAAACGTACTGACGTACGGAAATTGAATTTTAATTTTTTATAAATGTGTGTATTTAATAATAATTTAAAAAATCGAATTTTTTTCTGAACTTTTTTACAATATAGGGCCTCATAAATAATGTTGCGTTGGCCGTCACAATTCTAAAGACGGTCCTGCTGAATCTCCTCGGTTTCGATCATCACCACATTCCTTGAGCGGAACTATGTTGTGATATTTTTAGTCTTGAGGACGCCCCCGGTATCAACTTCTCGACGACGAAAAGGGCATTAAGCTATAGGCTACTTATTATTATTATTATTACGAAACGTCATTATTTTATTATTATTTCATGCACTACATTATTTTAACCTTGCTTTATTGATAATGATCCTGTAAACTCAAACTGAAATCCAGAAAATTTTTGTTGCACGCATAAATTATTGTATGGCATTTATATGGTTGAACTAGAAAATTTTGTTTGCAACCAAAATGTAACGGCCTCTAATGTGCATGAATACTTGTTTGCAGAAGAAGCATAGACAGTCTTGCTTACAGGCATTTAATAATAGTATGAAATGTCTAATAGTACCTAGCTATAAAGTTGAGTATTATCACCATTCACTAAGATCCAATTCAAATTTCTATCTATGCGGTCCTATTAGTGGGGGCTCTTTTGACAGGGGTTGTTTTTGCCAAAGGCCTTTATATCAGAGGCCCTTTAGTCGGCGGCCTTTATGTTGAGGCCTTTATGTCGGGGCCGTTTTGTCCCGGACCCTTTTGACGGGGCACCGTCCTACTAGAATACACCTGTTTGCACGGAATAAAAGCATCTATAATAAAGTTTGATGTGTCCAGCAATTAAAGATGACTCTGCAATTTGATAAAATGAAGTTACTTCATAGAGTTTATTTGTTTTAGGCATTTTAGAAATGGCTTTCAAGTAAGAAAATTAATTTTAAGTAAATTTTAACATTTGTATTTTTACTCTCTCTATATTAACTTCGCGTGCCATGGAAATTTTGTGAGTTCAAATTAACCTACTTTTCGTTACCGGATTGAGCTGAAATTTGGCAAGTAGATTCATTGTCAAGAACACTGCATGCCATCAAAATTTCAGATCGATCCGATCATGGAAAGAGTGGGTTAATTTAAAAAATATTTATGGTTAAAAAGTATTTATGTTTTTATGGTTGATTTTTTAAAAAATGAAATTTATTTTAGAAATATTTTGGAATTATTTCGATATAATGTTAGTTATGCTGGGGTTCAACAGGAGAGGCAGAAAAACGAAGTGAAAAATCACAAAATTCGATTTAAAAATTTAAAGTACAAAATATTTATTAAAAATCAAAAAATTAAAAAATGAATATTTTCCGGGGAAACTGGTATGGGCGAATTCTGAATAATGAAACAAGTTCAACTATAATAAAATAAAATCAATGGGGGGGGTCCCTAGAAGGAATAAATTACAAAAAAAAACAAAAAATTAATTAAAAATTAATTAACTAATGGAGAACCCGAGCTAATGGAAAACCCGAACGATTTGAGAGAACCTGAATTATCAATCAAATTAGGAAAGGCAATTAAATTAACCGACTAAAATTAAATTGGAGCGATCCGTCAAAGGAAACGGGCCAATTCCTCAAAACGAATTAGATCTACAATAGGAAGCCCGGAGGGAAGTTGGATGCAGACTAAATTGCAAAGTAAAATCAATTATAGAATGAATATAAAAGCGACTGGCAAGAAAACAAAATTGTCAGTTGGTCAAAGAAAAAGAGAACAAGAAGTTTAGCGAGAACGACAAAGAAAACATTAAAGTTAGTAGCAATTGAATAATTTAAATCGAACGTACCAGAAAGGGACATCTCCCAATGTAAGATCTATCCCTGCGTGAAATTTGTAGTCGTATTGAAAAGTGCAGACCAAAAATGGTTGTATCAAGTATGGTTGAATTAATAAAGTGTAACTAAAGTGTAATTGTATCAGTCTTAAATAAAGATTTTGTGTTGGAGTCAGACAGTAATACCGACTTGCACAAAATACCCAACAGTTAGATCAATTTTTACCTATAATTTATTAAAGAAACTAATCGAAAAACACATTTATTTTTCAAATACATTTATTTTTCTGTTCTTCTGGAATAATTTCATTGCTGTCACCTTTTTCCTTAGGAAATTTCTCCAAATTTTTGTATTTGTAAATTATTGTTCCAAACGATTTTTTTGGTGATTCTCAGTAATCTTCCAAATTCAGTCATCTTCCTGTTCTGATTCCATCAAAATAATATTTTTTTAAAATTAAATCCGCGATGTTTTTTTTATAAATTTTAAACAATGAAATTTTGTAATGCTGTAATAATGGAATCCATGCAACATTTCTACATATCAAAAATTGATATGCATATTTTATGATATGTTTGTGTGTTAATTTTTTCTTCCAATTTCTAGAATTTTACGGATACTTATCTGCAAAGCGTTTTACAGGAACACGACATTTTGTTATATGCATATAATGCATGTTTGGTATCACGTATATTTGCGAATATTTTTCACAAATGAATAAGACTAAAACTGACCAACGAACAAAGTTGACTGAAGAACATTTATCACCTCTATTAAAAATTATATCAAGCCAAAATTTAAATCCAAATTTTAATGATTCGCTAGATGAGAAACGATGCATTATATCGAACAAAAATAACGACTAATAAATATATTTTAAAATAAAAAATCTTATTAATAAATATTTTTTTATATACAAAATTTTGCCACCTCTCCGGGTTTCAGTGAGTTATCTCCGGCGAGACCCAGAACTGAGGTGGTAACATAACTCCAAATTAGAATTTTTACTGAAACCAAGAAAATTATGTTATCCGCAAAATGATTTGGAATACAATTTTCGAAAATTGTAGCCAGTATACCGAAATGAGTTTGACATGCCTGTTCTAGAGTATATGATTTTATTACATACAACATTAAAATTCTGCACACGGGTAAGTTCGTCCTTTTTAATGATATTGATTTTTTTAATATTATAGATACTCTTATTCCAAGCAAAAAAGTGTATTGTCATTAAATATTTTATTAATTTTAAAATGTAGATTCCCAAAATATTATATTACAAATGAATTAATCATTCCTTTGGCGAAATAAGTAATTAACCAATCAAAATTCTCAAGTAAATATAAATCCATACACACAAATTAATTTGAATTAAAATGTCGATAATCAAATTTCTTTATTTCAAATGTGAGTCATACTTCGAAATTAATAATAAATGTCTACTTTTTTTAATTTTTGAGAAAACTCAAAGTTAAAAAAAACAAAGTTAAATTTCCATTTAAACAAAATTTTAAAAATCAATTTTCTTTATTTAAACTTAAAATTCCTAAAAAATGATTGAATTTTTAATAAATTCCTCACGAAGGAGGCAGATCTCCACCATTTGATATGAGAATATCATTTTCATTGGGATAATGTAAATATTTGGGATTTTCATCGAGAAATTGTCTTAATAAAGTAGGAAAATCTGTCATGACACCTTCAGCTCCTGCTTCAAACGCATATTGGAACTGCTGCTGATTATTACAAACCCAAACGTACGTCTAATAAAGTTCATTTTTATCAAATATATCAACCAATACACAATCTCACTGGAATTCCCCGATCGAGCAAATGCCTTATTAGTGATGGTCGCATTAACAATCTGAGGAAACAATTATTTAGATATAGAAGGAATAACTATTGATTTTATAAATGAATGCTGATTGATATACGAATTAGATACTTATTATTTATTATTATTAATTATTATTATTATTATTATTATTAATTTTTATTATTATTGTTATTATTATTAATTATTATTATTATTATTATTAATTTTTATTATTATTGTTATTATTATTAATTATTATTATTATTATTATTAATTTTTATTATTATTATTATTATTATTATTATTATTATTATTATTATTATTATTATTATTATTATTATTATTATTATTATTTCTTTTTCTTTATAATAAATTCGGGTTTTAAATTTATAATTGAATGATCATTAGTGATTATTATTCTTTTTATTGTTGCAAGTCGTAATGATTTTTGAAGCTAAATAAAAAAATCAAGTCACAGTTGACATCAGAAAAAAGTATTTCGTTTATAACTTTGTGAAAACATATTATACTTGAATAATTTTTACATTATTCTTGCATAAAATTAAATTTCCAATCGATTGGTGTATAATTTGTGACATGAAAAATCTAAGGTTCCCCTATTGATTTTGAAGGTGGGCCAAAATGCCATACAGGTGGAAAACTTGCATGAATAACAGTGGTTATAATGGGAATCCTGGACCACCCCACCATAGGAAAATCGAAAAAAAAAATTTCAAGAATTTAAATTTTTAAAAATTCAAACTTTCAAACTTCAGAAATAGCGGGCGGGGCGACCCAGGATTCCCATTATAACCACTACTTACAAATATAATAATTTTAAAAAAAATGTTATTTTAAAATGTAGTGAGAATTTTAAAAAAAAATAAAAAAATATATTATAAAAAATTGGTTGGGTGGTACCCAAGAACTTTTGATTTAATGTTTTGGAGAATTTTATATTTTTATATTTTATGCACTTGATGAATTTTATAAAAAAAATATTTTTATAAAAAATTGGTTGGGTGGTACCCAAGAACTTTTGATTTAATGTTTTGAGGAATTTATAATTTTTATAATTTGAGTTTGAACCAAGGTTCGAAGTCAAACAAGATTTTATGGACTTGATGAATTTTAATATTTTTATAATTTTGATTTGACTTTGAATCGAGATTCAAAGTCAAATCTTGGGAATTAGTTCACTGGTACCCAAGGTTGTGAAATTTTATATTATAAAAATAAACTAGTGAAAATTTTTTTTTCAAATTGGATACCCAAAGGAATCGAGGTTTGAGAGAACAAACAAGTTATTTTTATGAATCATGTAATAGAAATTTCAAATCCAAGACAGGATTGATTTCACATAATAAATCAAAAGATCATTTAAATAAATTAAATTTATTAAATGATACCAATTCTAAAATTTGTTCCAAGTGTAAAGAAAGATATTTACTTTCAGGGTTTGAAAAACATTTTGTAAATTGTATTGGTTTAAAGAAAATAAGACAAGTATTTTCATGTTTTAAATGTCATTCAAAATTCTAAACTAAATCTGAATTAAAGGAACATGCAAGAATGTGAAGAAGATGATGATGATTCTGATCATGAGCAAGATGAAGGTTGGGATGATTTTAATCACATTGATGAATTTGGTAGTGAAGAAACTGAATCATCTAATATTAAATCAAACCAACAAATAAAAGAATCAATGGAAAACTCTATTGCAAAGTTCAAAGGTACAAGGTTTAATATTATAAAATATAAAATAGGAATAAATGCAAAATATTGTCGACAAACAAATAACCCAAATCCAAACTTTCTAAGATTTATGATTCAAATTAATTATAAATATTTATATTCAATGAAGGTATTTAAAAAAACAATGAGAGAAATTATTCGAGGATTCCAAGAATCCCAAGAACAATCTGAACAAGAATTAGGAGAATCGGATTTACGTTTTCATTCATTTGAAAATATTGAAATAAATTATTGGAAAGGAAATCCCTCAATTCCTAGATCATATATTCCAACACCCTTTATTTCCAAAGATGTAATAAATGTTAAAAATAAAGATAATAAATGTTTTCTATGTGCAATACTATCAGCTTTACATCCTCAAGAACATGCTGACCGAGTATCTAAATATAAAAAATATGAAAAAGATGTATTATTCTGGGATAGTTTTGAACATCCAATGAAAATTGAACATGTACCAAAATTTGAAAGATTGAATCAACTTAGAATTAATATTTATGAATTTGTTTCTCACTCAAACCAAGGTTCGAGTTTGTTCCATCAAACTTGTTGGAGGGAACAAACAAGTGAGAAACTTGATGGTGGCAAGGTTATACCAATTTATATTTCAGATAAGAATTCTTCAACCATAACAATAAGTTTATTAATATTAGAAAAGAAAGAGGGAAATGATGTTTGGATAAAAAACTTTCAAAGTTTTATGAGATCTCGATCATCATCTTCCCATAGAGTACGAGGACATACTTGTGAAAGATGTCTTTATTATTCAACTTCTAAAGCTGTCAGAATAAAGCATGATAGATTGTTTAAAGATAATGAATCAGCATTAATCAAAATGCCAGAGAATCTTGAAATGAAATTTAAAAATTATTCAAATTTATTAGAATTTCTTGTTACAATTTATGGAGATTTTGAAGCAATTAATAAACCAGAAAATTTAGAACGAGAATATTTAAATATTATTTTTTTTTTAAATTCTCACTACATTTTAAAATAACATTTTTTTTTAAAATTATTATATTTGTAAGTAGTGGTTATAATGGGAATCCTGGGATTATAGAAAAAAATAAATTATTAGATTCGAAATCAAGATTCGAACCCAAATCAAGAACTTCAACCAAACCAAATAGAAATAATGAAAGATTTTCTTAGATTAAACAAAAAATCTTTTACAATAAAATTAACTAAACAACTTCCATCAGCATATCATTTATTCATCAAAAGTAATTATCCAGAAATAATTGAATCATATGAAATTTCATATCGAGGAACTTCTCCAGAAGATACTTTAAAACATTTTGTTGGAAATATAAATACTGAAGAAAGAGATTTACATGAAAAATTAAAAACTGATTTTACAAGAGATGTTTCAGCACAACAATATAAAGAATATAAAAATTCTAAAATTTGTTGGATGTGTAAACAAGAAGTTTTCGAGAGTCATCATCGAGATTCGAACTCGAATCGAAAAGTTTTAGATCATGATCATTTTAAAGAAACAAATAATTATCGAGGTGCCGCACATCAAAGTTGTAATTTAAATTGTAACAAACCAACAAAGATACCAGTTATATTTCATAATCTCTTTGGATATGATATTCATTTATTCATAAAACATTTGGCAATAAATGCAAAAAATACTTTTAAAGTTATTGGTTTAACAAAAGAGAAATATAAATGGGTGCTTAAAATTCATAGATTCTATGAATTTCTTTGGTTCGAGTTTAGACTCGATATCAAAAACAATGACAACTGAAGGGTTCGAAAATACAATAGAGCATGTTTTGACAAAATATAATATTCTAATTGGAGAAAATCCAACATGTTTAGCAAAGGGAATAATTACATTGATTCATTCGATAGATATCAAGAAATGGAATTACCACCACATGAAAAATTTTATTAAATATTAGATCAATCAAATATATCAGAGCAAGAATATACTCGAGCTAGAAAAATGTGGAAATTATTTAATTGTAAAAATATAGGAGAATATACTGACGTGTATCTAAGTTTAGATGTTTATATTCTCGCTGATTGTTTTGAAAAATTTGTAAAAACTTTTCCATTGAAAGCTTATAATTATATAACTCTACCATCATTATCCTGGGATATGTCATTATATTATATGATTTATTAACCAAATCAAGGTTTGAGTTCGAACCAAGGTTCTCACTCAAACCAAAGCATAGAATTATTATCAGACATCAACATGTTCAATATAATAAAAAATAATATTCGATCGGGGATTAGTTCTTCCATGGGTGAAAGATGTATAACTGCATTCAATTATAAACATGTTTATAGTAAACATGTTTATAGGTTGTGGATGAATTCAGTGTTGAAATAAAAACAGAACAAGAATTTGAAATGGCAATCAACTGTATAACTAATCCATGTGAAATTTTATATATTGATGCAACTGCTTTATATGTAGGAATAATGACACAATATTTACCAATTTCTTCATTTGAATGGATTGATGAAACCAATGATTTAATAAACAAAATATTAAATACTCACAAAGATTCAGATGTTGGATATTTTCTAGAAGTTGATTTAAAATATCCAGACAGTATAAAATTCAAAACAAAACATTTCCCATTTATTCCTATTAGAAGAAAAATAGAAAAACATGAATTATCCCCATGGCAAAAAAATAAAAATGAACACACTAGTATAAAATTAATATGTGATCAAACAGATAAAACAAATTATCTTATACATTATAGAATGTTACAATTCTATGTTAGACATGGAATTATAATTGAACAAGTTCATAATATTATAAAATTAAGACAAGCACCATTCATGAAAAAATATATTCAAGACAACATTAAAAAGAGAAATGAATGTAAAAGAGCAAAAGATGCATTTGGGGACACCATGTATAAATTATTAAATAATTCTGTATTTGGAAAAACCATGGAAAATATTGTCAAGTATACAAAGATTGAATTATTAACAAATACTAATAAAGATTTTGCAAGATATAATAGAATGATATCAAAACCAACATTTAAAAATGCACAAGTATTTTCAAAAAATTTAGTTGCAGTTGAAATTGGAAATTATGAAAAAACATAATAAACCAATGTTTATTGGATTATAGTATTTTAGAATTATCAAAACTTCAAATGTATGAAACATATTATGATATCCTAGTACCACATTTTGGTGATAGAATATCATTACATGCAATGGATACTGATAGTATGTTTTTGCGAGTTTATTCTCATGATATATACAAGGAAATATCTAATAAAGAAATATTGAGAAATTTAATAAATACAACTGGGGAATTGTTTAGTTTCAAAGATGAGAAACCAAACAATCCAATAATTAAATTTATATTTGTTCGATCAAAACAATATTCTCTTGAAATGGAAAATCCAGGTTTTCCAGATATAATTGAAGAAAATAAAAATAAAGGAATCCAAAAATCTGTAACTAAAAAAAATAAACATCAAGATTATGCTGATGTATTGGAACCAAATTCAGAGAAACAAATAGTAACAGTCCATCAAATTAAATCTGTTGATCATTATTTAGAATTACAAGAATCCAACAAAATTTCATTAAATAATTATGATGATAAAAGATTTATTTTATCTGATGGAATTCATAATAATGATAGGATCCCTATTATACACAAGTTGAAACAAATAAATAAAATGTTGAAAACAAAATATGATGTTGAGTAGATGGATTGGGCACCGCTAGAACAGGACTCCGCTGGCACAGTACCCCCCCCCCCCCCCCCGGTGGGAAAAAAATTTCTAAGTCTAAAAGTACATTTTTTTTTCAAGGTCATTTGTAGAACAAAGACATATGACTCATCAAGGTCATTGAAACAAAGACCATGACTCATCGGATGACTCATAAAATTTTCAAGGTCATCTGTAGAACAAAGACATTTATTTTTCAAGGTCATCTGTAGAACAAAGACATTTATTTTTTCAAGGTCATCTGTAGAACAAAGACATTTATTTTTCAAGGTCATCTGTAGAACAAAGACATTTATTTTTTCAAGGTCATCTGTAGAACAAAGACTATTATTTTCAAGGTCATATTATTATTTTTAAAAATATTATTATTTTCAAGGTCATATTATTATTTTTAAAAATATTATTATTTTCAAGGTCATATTATTATTTTTCAAAAAATTATTATTTTCAAGGTCATATTATTACTTTTCAAAATATTATTATTTTCAAGGTCATATTATTATTTTTCAAAATATTATTATTTTCAAGGTCATATTATTACTTTTCAAAATATTATTATTTTCAAGGTCATATTATTATTTTTTGTTTTAATTATCGATTACTTAATAATTTAATTTGTTTAAATCGTTGATTATATTATTTTTTGTTTTAATTATCGATTATGTTTGTTTAAATTATCGATTATGTAATAATTTAATTTTGTTTAAATCGTTGATTATATTATTTTTTGTTTTAATTATCGATTACGTTTGTTTAAATTATCGATTATGTAATAATTTAACTTTGTTTAAATCGTTGATTATATTATTTTTTTTTGTTTTAATTATCAATTACACAATAATTTCATTTTGTTTAAATCGTTGATTATAATATTTTTTTTGTTTTAATTATCAATTACACAATAATTTCATTTTGTTTAAATCGTTGATTATAATATTTTTTTGTTTTAATTATCGATTACGTTTGTTTAAATTATCGATTATGTAATTATTTAATTTATTATTATTATTGGTAAAGATATTAACGCCCGCGCGGATGATGTTATTTTCAAAATTATTATTATTATTTTCAAATTTTTAATCAATATTATTATTATTATTATTATTATTATTATTATTATTATTATTATTATTATTATTATTATTATTATTATTATTATTATTAATATTTTCAAAGTTATTTTGAAAATTCTTCTTCTTATTATTATTATAATTTACAAATATTCATAAAACTTAATTTCTACCTCAATTACATGATTTTCAACATTTTCATCATTTGCATGATTATTTTAATAATTTTCAATATTTTCATAATTTCCAACATTTTCATGATTTTCATAATTATTAATATTTTCATGGATTTTTAACATTTTTATAATTTTCTACATTTTCAATATTTTCATTATTATTTCAGGAACATTTTCATTAGTTACATGAACATTTTCATCAAATATTTTTCAAAGTAATATTTCCGTTAGCTTATTTTCAAACAGTTCTTATTATTACTTTTATTATTATTTACAAAGTTGTATTATTATTATTATTATGATTATTATTGCAAATATTCATAAAACTTTATTTCTACGTCAATTTCATGATTTTCAACATTTTCATCATTTGCATGAATATTTTCATCATTTGCATGAATATTTTAATAATTTTCATAATTTTCTACATTTTCAATATTTTCACGATTTTCAACATTTTCACGATTTTCAGCATTTTCATGATTATTTCAGGAACATTTTCATCAAATATTTTTCAAAGTATTATTTTCAAAGAATTTTTATTATTATTTTTTATTATTATTATTTTTATTATTATTTGCAAAGTTCTAATTATTATTTTAATTTAGAAGTTTCATTATTATTATTTACTTAAATATTCATAAAACTTAATTTCTACCTCAATTACATGATTTTCAACATTTTCATCATTTGCATGATTATTTTAATAATTTTCTACATTTTCAATATTTTCACGATTTTCAACATTTTCATGATTATTTCAGGAACTTTTCATCGAATATTTTTCAAAGTATTATTTTTAAAGAATTATTTTCAAAGAATTATTATTATTATTATTTTTATTATTATTTGGAAAGTTCTAATTATTATTTTAATTTAGAAGTTTCATTATTATTATTTACTTAAATATTTATAAAACTTAATTTCTACGTCAATTTCATGATTTTCAACATTTTCATCATTTGCATGAATATTTTAATAATTTTCATTATTTTCATAATTTTCTACATTTTCAATATTTTCACGATTTTCAACATTTTCATGATTTTCAACAATTTCACGATTTTCAGCATTTTCATGATTATTTCAGGAACATTTTCATCAAATATTTTTCAAAGTATTATTTTCAAAGAATTATTTTCAAAGAATTATTATTATTATTATTATTATTATTATTATTATTATTATTATTATTATTATTATTATTATTATTATTTGGAAAGTTCTAATTATTATTTTAATTTAGAAGTTTCATTATTATTATTTACTTAAATATTTATAAAATATTTATAATTTCTACGTCAATTACATGATTTTCAACATTTTCACGATTTTCAGCATTTTCATGATTATTTCAGGAACATTTTCATCAAATATTTTTCAAAGTATTATTTTTAAAGAATTATTTTCAAAGAATTATTATTATTATTATTATTATTATTTGGAAAGTTCTAATTATTATTTTAATTTAGAAGTTTCATTATTATTATTTACTTAAATATTTATAAAATATTTATAATTTCTACCTCAATTACATGATTTTCAACATTTTCATCATTTGCATGATTATTTTAATAATTTCTACATTTTCATGATTATTTCAGGATTTTTTCATCGAATATTTTTCAAAGTATTATTTTCAAATTATTTTCAAAGTTTTTATCAATATTATTATTATTATTATTATTATTATTATTATTATTATTATTATTATTATTTGCGAAGTTCTCATTATTTTATTGTCGATGTTTTATATTATTTACTTAAATATTCATAAAACTTATTTCTGCATCAATTTACGATTTTCAATATTTGAAGATTTTTAACGTTTCATCATTTCAATATTTCATCATTTGCAACATTTCATTATTTTCCATATTTTCAGACGATTTTCTAATATTTTCATCATTATTTTCTTCAAAATTCTTAGTTTATTTATAAAATATTATTAATATCATTTTCAAATTATTTCAAATTTCTTATTATTTATTTTCAAGTAATTATTTTATTATTATTATTATTATTATTATTATTATTATATATACTCCTAGTTTATCCGACAAAATATTTTGTCCCCCTATGGGTACTGCTCACACTCAACAGGGTTTCAAGGGTACTAGTAATGCTTATTATTATTGTTATACAATATGATCTTACTTAGACATTTGAAGGTTCAACCATGGTTACAATTTCTAAATTTTGAAAACTCTAATTTGATTGGCTATCTCAATTTTTATAAATGTAAAAACAAAAGTAATTTATTTATTAAGAAATTTATTACTGATGATTTCTACAAGTAAACTGTTGAATGTGTAAATCACAAAAACACATTTGGCAACTTTATTATTTTGTCAATATTTTTTATATATGTCATTTATAGCAAGGAAGTCCTACTAGAAATAAGGAAAATTAAGTCCAACCTATTCCGAAGATAAGCGTTCATTGAAATTTTTCAACAACAAAGTTGAAGATTTTATAAATAATCATGATACTTACAGTGATAAGCAAATCATAAATATTTTAAAAATTTTCAAACATTCTTCTATTGAATATTTGATTGATTTATTTAATTATGATAAATGCATTTTGAAGTTATCTAGTTATTTAATGTATTTAGAAAAAACAGTGGTAAACAACGATTCACTGAATGAATACTTTTGGAGTTGCATGTATTTAGGTTGAAACCGGGATATAGTAGATTGATTTATGAATGGATAGCAAAAGCCGACTTGATTGAAAATAAGCTAACGGAAAAACTGAACGATGTTAAGAAAGGTATTTAACTTGTTCAATTTGTAAAGAAAATCAAGTATTGTATTTACCGTGTGGTCACGTAATTGTTTGTTCTAAGTGTCACGAGAAGAATGTTCGCAATCGTCAAGCCTGTCTAATACTGATTAATGAATATCATACTATATACATGTAAGTTCTCAATACAAATCAATACAATATCAAAGTCAAATGAATTATTACCATACATAATGACGGTACTATAATGTAGGAAATTTTCAAACATTGAATAATATGAAATCAGCTTGTAATTAATTATATTGGGCGCAACTACCAAATGTTGATGATATGATGAAGGGAATGGTATTTATAATATTATTTTTAGATTATTCAGAATGAAATATACCCATGAGTTCATCAAAATGGAAAAAGATCTTCGCAAGAACCATGAAGATGCTGGATGTATTGGTTATTATTTTTTTCGGAAATAATGTTTTAATTTGTTTTTATATTTATTGTTTTATTGTAATACTTTTTGATTAAAACATATTCATTTTGTTTTAATATTTGTATTAATTTTTTTATATAGTGTATTTATATATATGGAAATTTACAATTATATATACAATTATATTTACAATTATTATAAATCATAATGACTAAATGATGCTGTTCTTCTGTCCATTGATTCTCCTCAGATATTACTGCCATAATCATCTTCGACAAATGTAAAGATAATATTTCTAATGTCTTTGTTAATCATGCCATTTATTGCTAAGTCTTTGTTAATTTTGCACTTGTATTGCAAATTTATTAGTCATACAATTATATTATTTTTTCATAATATTATTATTTTTAATTTTATTATTATGATTATTTAACAATACCATATAGCAATTTTAGGCAATTTAGTGAAAGTACATGGTTATTTTAAATATATAGCAATTTCTTAAGTAAATATTTCCAGATAAATTTTAAAATTTAGTTAGAAATCCATGGCTTTTGGCTGTACCATTTAATTAAAATATTCTTGGATTCATAACAAATTTTTTTATATAGTTTGATAGTAATACAATTATCTCAATTATTTAACTAGAAACATAACTGAATTCTTAGTAATATAGTATTTTTAGTTAATTTATAAATATTATCTGACATTTTGATGTATCAATGCAATATACAACAAATTAATCAATAAAAACCATAGCATATTGTAAGTTTTATATATAGTCTGAATTTATCCGACAATATATTTTGTCCCCCTATGTGTATTTGTCGTAAGGTACTGCTTACATTCAACATGTCGCAAGGGTACTGCTTACATTCAACATGTTGCAAGGGTATATTAATTAAAGCACATGTATATTAGTTAAAAATTCTTAGGTAATTTAGTGAGAAATGGATGATCATAGATATCAGAAATTCGTCCAATATTTGAATGTAACTTACCGAATTCTCATTTCGAGCGACTAATTTATTGGTTAACTTGTCATGTTTAGTCATTTAAATAATATTTAGCAAAAGGTAAGATATGAATATTTAGTATTTCATAGGTAATTATTCATGTAATGTTCATTACAATAGTTAATATAACTTCGTGGGAATGCATATTCATTAATAACAACATATATTCATTGATAATTTTGGTAGAAAGTCTTTATCATTTGGAGTAAATTTCTATCTTTGTTTGAGACAAAAGGAGTCATAATAAAACATGATCATTTAGTTATCATTTAACCAATTAAGGTGCTTATTAGTTAGAATATAGGGTTACAATTCTTGTCTAATTTATTGAGATGATCATTGGGTGTAATATATCTTTGTGAGAAATACATGCTTAACATTATTAAATAGGGATTTTGAGTAACCTTTTACCAAAACAGCGATATTTTGTGCGAATAATTTAAGAATATTGGTTAATTTTCTCTTTCTAGTCAGTTAAAATAATATTTAACAAAGGTAATTTTGTAAAATATCATTGAAAGATTTATCCATCCGATAACAATATTCCTTCAATAGATTTTACCCTTAATATTCAACCGATTTAATTTCTAGAAATCTAATTAAAATCATAAAATATTTTCAATAAAGATCAATTTTCTTTAGCTGTTGTCGATTTCCAACTTTTAAGTCAATATTTCTCAATATTTCCCCACAATGAATAAAATAACTTCTTAAATAAAATAATTTAATAACCTTTGATATCAATCCCAATTAATTCTAAAGATTTCAAATATTTCATTGTCAAAACAAGTAAATTGATTATTAACCCTAAACGACTTAATAAAACATGGATAATTAATAAAAAATTTGGTTCTAAAACATAGATTTCTGTGCAATAACATTCATCACAACCTAATAAACCTCTAAAACGATATAATTTCACAGGAACTATTATTAATTCATAGCTAAATACTACTATGTCCTTTGTATTTTATCAATAAGAACATTGTCGATTTAAATAGAGATTTCAAACATTTCCACCTTAACCGATCCCTCACTAAATATTTCTACCCCTTTAAATACCCCCCTTAAAAATCATATATCCTTAACTAAACCTTACTAAATCCAACCGACTTTAATATATCAATTCTCTTAAAATCCATAGAAAATTCTTCAAATATGAATTTTATTTAATTGTTACAGACTCTTTCCATTGAAATATTTAGTATCTAAATTCATATAGTAAGAGCTCAACTAAAAGATCAAAATTCACTAAAATCAATATTTTCTACAAATATTTCACCACATTTACCATCAAAATACCTTACTAGAGATGAAATATATTGATCATAATTCTTCATGATTCAGCCATTATATAGCAATTATAACCGTGATATATCTTTCAAATCACAAATTTCAGTATATTTACAATAATTCTTACAAAAATTAAATAATAATCACTTGATTATTGTAAAAACTCTAATTATTAACCTAACTGTCATTAAAAATATTTTTATTTAAAATTAAATTTAAAAACAGTCAATAAAATATAGCAATTATCCAGAAATTAATTAAATTTGTCTTAGAATTTAAATAGATCTTAAATTTTCAATTTATTCACAAAAAGGTTAGTAATAATGTTAGTAAAATCCCGCTAACTCTAAAAATTACCAATGAATTTCATGCTAAATAATAACCAAAAATTTGCCTAAATAAAAACATTAAAACACACCAGTACCTTTACGACCAGTACTCCTACGAGCAGTACCATTTGTGACACAGTACCCATAGAGGGAAAATATCTTGTCGGATAAACTCAGAGTATATATATATAATAAAACGAATTAACAATAACTCCATCAAATTAAATCAGCCAAATTAACACAAATTTTGATAAAAAATCTTATTAGAAAAAATAATATAAAAAAAAAAAATATTTATATATCCTCATCACTTATAGCCGTCGATTCTCGATTTCCCACTATTATTATCACT
>CAUHTR010007457.1:0-53834 GCA_959609185.1 Schmidtea polychroa | reverse complement strand
TCAAGAACATGCTGACCGAGTATTAAATATAAAAAATATGAAAAAGATGATTATTCTGGGATAGTTTTGAAAAATCCAATTGAAAATTGAACATGTACCAAAATTTGAAGATTGAATCAACTTAGAATTAATATTTATGAATTTTTTCTCACTCAAACACGGGTCGAGTTTGTTCCATCAAACTTGTTGGAGGGAACAAAACAAGGTGAGGCAAACTTGATGGTGGCAAGGTTATACCAATTTAATTTCAGATAAGAATTTCAACCATAAACAAGAAGTTTATTAATATAGAAAAGAAGAGGGAATGATGTTTGGATAAAAAAACTTTCAAAGTTTTGAGATTCTCGATCATCATATAACATAGAGTACGAGGACATACTTGTTGAAAGATGTCTTTATTATTCAACTTCTAAAGCTGTCAGAATAAAGGCATGATAGATGTTTTAAAGATAATGAAACTCAGCATTCAATCAAAATGCCAGAGAATCTTGAAATGAAATTTAAAAAATTATCAAATTATTAGCATTTTTGTTACATTGATGGAGATTTTGAACAAATTAATAAACCAGAAAATTTAGAACGAGAATATTTAAATATTATTTTTTTTGAAATCTCACTACATTTAAAAAACATTCATTTTTTTAAAATTATTATATTTGTAAGTAGTGGTTATAATGGGGAATCCTGGGATTATAGAAAAAAATAATATTAGATTTGAGAGTCCATCAAGATTCGAAACCCAAATCAAGAACTTCAACCAACCAAATATGAAACAAATATGAAAGATTTTCTTAGATTAAACAAAAAATATAATTTACAATAAAATTAACTAAACAACTTCCATCAGCCATATCATTTATTCATCAAAAGTAATTATCCAGAAATAATTGAATCATATGAAATTTCATATCGAGGAACTTCTCCAGAAGATACTTTAAAACATTTTGTTGGAAATATAAATACTGAAGAAAGAGATTTACATGAAAAAATTAAAAACTGATTTTACAAGAGATGTTTCAGCACAACAATATAAAGAATATAAAAATTCTAAAATTTGTTGGATGTGTAAACAAGAAGTTTTCGAGAGTCATCATCGAGATTCGAACTCGAATCGAAAAGTTTGAGATCATGATCATTTTAAAGAAACAAATAATTATCGAGGTTCCGCACATCAAAGTTGTAATTTAAATTGTAACAAACCAACAAAGATACCAGTTATATTTCATAATCTCTTTGGATATGATATTCATTTATTCATAAAACATTTGGCATTAAATGCAAAAAAATACTTTTAAAGTTATTGGTTTAACAAGAGAAATATAAATGGGTGTTTAAAATTCATAGATTCTATGAATTTCTTTGGTTCGAGTTTAGACTCGATATCAAAAACAATGACAACTGAAGGGTTCGAAAATACAATAGAGCATGTTTTGACAAAATATAATATTCCAATTGAAGAATATCCAACATGTTTAGCAAAGGGAATATATCCATATGATTACATTGATTCATTCGATAGATATCAAGAAATGGAATTACCACCACATGAAAAATTTTATTCAATATTAAATCAATCAAATATGTCAGAGCAAGAATATAGTCGAGCTAGAAAAATGTGGAAATTATTAAATTGTAAAAATATAGGAGAATATACTGACGTGTATCTAAGTTTAGATGTTTATATTCTCTCTGATTGTTTTGGAAAATTTTTAAAACCTTTTCCATTTAAAGCTTATAATTATATAACTCTACCATCATTATCCTGGGATATGTCATTATATTATATGATTTATTAACTAAATCAAGGTTTGAGTTCGAACCAAGGTTCTCACTCAAACCAAATCATAGAATTATTATCAGACATCAACATGTTCAATATAATAAAAAATAATATTCGATCGGGGATTAGTTCTTCCATGGGTGAAAGATGTATAACTGCATTCAATTATAAACATGTTTATAAAACTTTATTCAAGGTTGTGGATGAATTCAGTGTTGAAATAAAAACAGAACAAGAATTTGAAATGGCAATCAACTGTATAACTAATCCATGTGAAATTTTATATATTGATGCAACTGCTTTATATGTAGGAATAATGACACAATATTTACCAATTTCTTCATTTGAAGGGATTGATGTAACCAATGATTTAATAAACAAAATATTAAATACTCCCAAAGATTCAGATGTTGAATATTTTCTAGAAGTTGATTTAAAATATCCAGACAGTATAAAATTCAAAACAAAACATTTCCCATTTATTCCTATTAGAAGAAAAATAGAAAAACATGAATTATCCCCATGGCAAAAAAATAAAAATGAACACACTAGTATAAAATTAATATGTGATCAAACAGATAAAACAAATTATCTTATACATTATAGAATGTTACAATTCTATGTTAGACATGGAATTATAATTGAACAAGTTCATAATATTATAAAATTTAGACAAGCACCATTCATGAAAAAATATATTCAAGACAACATTAAAAAGAGAAATGAATGTAAAAGAGCAAAAGATGCATTTGGGGACACCATGTATAAATTATTAAATAATTCTGTATTTGGAAAAACCATGGAAAATATTGACAAGTATACAAAGATTGAATTATTAACAAATACTAATAAAGATTTTACAAGATATAATAGAATGATATCAAAACCAACATTTAAAAATGCACAAGTATTTTCAAAAAATTTAGTTGCAGTTGAAATTGGAAATTATGAAAAAACATATAATAAACCAATGTTTATTGGATATAGTATTTTAGAATTATCAAAACTTCAAATGTATGAAACATATTATGATATCCTAGTACCACATTTTGGTGATAGAATATCATTGCATGCAATGGATACTGATAGTATGTTTTTGCGAGTTTATTATCCAGATATATACAAGGAAATATCTAATAAAGAAATATTGAGAAATTTAATAAATACAACTGGGGAATTGTTTAGTTTCAAAGATGAGAAACCAAACAATCCAATAATTAAATTTATATTTGTTCGATCAAAACAATATTCTCCTGAAATGGAAAATCCAGGTTTTCCAGATACAATTGAAGAAAATAAAAATAAAGGAATCCAAAAATCTGTAACTAAAAAATTAAACATCAAGATTATGCTGATGTATTGGAACCAAATTCAGAGAAACAAATAGTAACAGTCCATCAAATTAAATCTGTTGATCATGATTTAGAATTACAAGAATCCAACAAAATTTCAATAAATAATTATGATGATAAAAGATTTATTTTATCTGATGGAATTCATAATGGAATTTATAATAATGATAGGATCCCTATTATACACAAGTTGAAACAAATAAATAAAATGTTGAAAACAAAATATACAGATGTTGATGTTGCTAAAATGAAACCTGAAGAATATGAAATATTATCTAATATTTTCAACAACTTGGATTATTACATGAATTTGTATAATAATAATAATCCTATTGATTTTGATAATGAATTAATATCAAATCCTATTGATTCTAATAATGAATTTGATAATGATTCTAATAATGAATCTGAAGATTATAATATTTGTAATGAATCTGGACTGGATAATAATTATATTGATTCTTATGTTTATGATTCTGATGATAGTCATAAAGATTATTATAATGATTCTGATGATGATAATTCTGATTAGATTCAATCAAATAAAATTGGATTCCATCATATTTAATTACTTTAAATTATTTCCAATCATTCTTTTTTATTTTAAATTAGAACAAATTATTCTTCGTCAAATTTCGTCATGACGAAATCTGACAAAATGTGACAATATATAATTTAAAAATCAAAAGAATGATTAAATATCAAGTAATATAAACCAATAATTACAAGAATGCTTTTATTGCCAAAAACATGATTAAATCCGAGTTAATAATTTTATTTTTTAATGTTTAAAATGTCAACTATCAATTTAGAAATTTCAATGGTTAATAAAATAATAAACACTTTTGATAAACTTGTGAATAGAATAAATAAATTAGAAAAGATAATTAAAGTTTCTCTTGTGCTTTTTTTAGTCGGGCTATTAATCTATTTTTTGTATTTTCACATTTTACCTTGGTTGAATTATTTATCGGTTTAATATTATATTTCATATTCTTTAAATATTCATAATCAACCTCTTCAACTTTTTTCTTTAGATAATTAATCTCGACTCTTAAATTTCCAACTGTTTCATCTAAATCTCCAATTTCCTCAGCCATTGTCTTAATTAATTTAGTTGTTGCTGGAACTAAAACTATAAGTTGTTCTCCCTTTAAAGCTTGTGTTTTTAAAGATTGTTTCTTGCAATCTTTTAAATATTCCAATGATTGTTGTCTAACTTCAGGATCATTCTTTGCCAAATCTAAAACACCATCAATTTCTATTTATTTAAGATTATTTTAAGTTTTTTCATAATTCTTTTCATAATTCCTTTCCAAAACATTGTCCAAATATTCTTCAGTAACTTCTTCAATTTCTTCATCTTCTTCAATTTCATCTTGTTGAAAATTTGTTTCAAATCTTGTATTTTTTTTAGGTGGAGAATAAATACTTCCAGGAATATTAGGATTCTCATCTTGGTTACCAGAACCCATAACATCTTTTTCATTATTTCCAACTATGCAATTATGAGAATTATATTTTTTTATTGACTTAAAAGTTTTGGTACAATGATTACATAAAAATGATTTACCAGGAATAGTATTGGGAATGGGATTAATTCGTTGATCAACAATTTGTTGTTGATCAAAAACTTGATTATTTGATGTGTTAGAATTTATCTCTTTTTTCTTTGACAACTTGTTTTGCTCTGGAAAACTTTTTTTTCCTTTTTGTACTGATTAATTAGTACTGACCTTGGTTTTTATTTTCATGTTTGATTTCTTTTGTTTCTTTCCTCTTCCTCCTTTCTCATTTCTTTTTGCTTCCGTTTTCTTTTCTGAGTTCCCATAGATCGTCCTGTTTGTCATGACTATTTTCCCCCAAGTAATTTTATTTATTTGTTTATAATTTGTCATTTAGGTATTCTCAAAATATCTTCCCCCTTTAAAAAAATGTCGTCCTCAAAATATAACTTTGAAATTATGACATTTTGTTAGTTGGATTTTTATTTTATTGATTTAACACCCATTTAAAATGCTTATCCCTTCACATAGTTATTTTATTTTCCTGGGCACCTAGTACCACTTTAATTCCCCTTGCTATCTGGACACATGTGTCAAGATAGCATAAATATTTTACTTAGCATCTGTGCCTCTGACTAATGCAGCATATTTTGCCTTGCAAAAATCATTCACTTGCAGATTTATCTGCATGTCAATTTTTAATATTGGCACTTCTGTGCCTTACGAATTTGGTATATATATTTTTTTATTTGGATCCCGGAACTTGAAGTTGTTTTATTATATAGTAGTGAGGAGGCGGAATAATTAAATTACAATTATTCCTTTTAATATACCTTATAACTATGAACATGTTATAAATTTTACAATTTAAAATTTAAATGTCGATTTTTTAAATCTATTTCTAAATAAAATTGTATTTTTTATGCCTCGTTTTACGCTAGTTTCTGGAATCTATCCCTTTACTTTATATGAACTCGAAGACTCGGTTTACGCAGATTTTTATTTTCTGGAACTTTTTTATCATTTTTGTATGAATTTGTAGTCTCGATTTACGCGGTTTCGACTTGCGCGTTAGTTTCTTGGAACGTATCTACCGCGTAAATCGAGGGATTGGTGTATCGAAGAAAGTTATTTATATAAGAGTAATATTGATTTTCTAGTCTCAGCAAATAAATAGTTGCATGTCAGTTTGCAACTTGAAATATGTTTTGTAGCAATTTCTATATATTTTTAATTTTTTATGAGTATTTTTTTTCTAAATTCGGGGTCGCGTTATATTCGAGCTAATACAGTATTTATAATGGTTACTACTGAAATTTAAAAAAATCAATTATTTTTTCGTTCTCATTCGCAGAAGCATGCACGTGCAATTTTGATGACCGATGAAAATAAAAAAATGAAATACCCGAATTTTTTAAAATTTATATTCGTTATTATTTATGGCACCCCACCATAGTAAGTAGCGCCCAGGGCACATGGGGTTAGGATTCAGAATTTAAGAGAAACAATAATTAAATAAAGATCATGAAAAATACACATAAAAATCGTTTAAAAAAATGCGAAATTAAAAAATAAATTTAATAATTAGTCTGATTGTTTTAAACAATCAATAGAATACGCGAGAACAAAGTGGTGAATGCGCAGTATGGTGTTATCGAGCTAAAAATAAAATTATTTTAAGAAAAATATATTTAATTTAATTTAAAATGAAACGACTAGAGAAGGTAGCACTCTATTATGTGTGCCCTACCAATCTAAAATGTTTAGATTTACGCACACCTTGATTTCACCGAGTGACAGAATGCGTTGATGAGTCTCAAAAATTAATATATATGCCCGACGTAAACGTATTATACACACAACTTTATGCCCTTAGTTTCTAATGCTAGTTCAACAACTCATTGAATTTTGTTAAATCATTTTATGCTCGTGGAATCGTAAATTATGTTTATGTAAAGTAATTTATATTTTAATGTTGATACAATAAATTTTCACATTTTGTTTTTTTTTGGAAAAATTATTCAGATAATTACTATATAGCTCCGGTACACATCCAATCAACAAAGTGGTATTCGGAAGAGTAGTATTAAGAGTACGATTAAGAATTTGTTCGAGTTTCTCAACTTATAAATGAGTGGTAGAGGTAGCAATATCGAATGGCGAACTAGTTACATGGTTTAAAGATGCTTTGCGTTTAGTCACAAGTCTGTTTCGACGTGTTGCCGCTTCCTGAAGCCAGGTGATGAGGACTCAAGTAAAGGCAAAATATTACGTTGTAATTCAGTTAGAAAAATAACCTGTTTCTGAGAGCGAATATAGACTATAATTTGACATGAAATGGGGCAAGTCAATGTCGATTTGTATCTTTTTAGTCACATATTCTCACAACGGAAACCATACTCAACCAGTAACAATTACCAACATATTCAGAAATAAATTATCAAAATGAAAAATAATGGCAGATCCCTGCTCAAATTTTTTAAGTGACATTAATTTCCATCAAGCAATGAGAACTAAATAAACACAAAAGAGGAATAATTACAAGTATGAATGTGTAGTGATAAAACGACGTAAAACCTTCTATCGGAAGTCATGCAAAGTGAAAATACAACAAGGAGTAGTTCTAATAACGGAGCTCGTATGGTCATTGAATTTCAGTCACTGTATACATGACTAACATTGTTGTTGCCACATGTGCACAGATGATAGAAAGTAAAATATTCATGAAGGCGTTTTAGTAAGAGTTGAATACAAATCTATCAGCAACCCTGAGACATTTAAACATACCCATAAGCCGCCACATTACTAAGAGGAAAATATTTTCATTATTAAAAAATAATTTTATAATTCATTTTAAAAAAAACTTTCAAAAAACCTCGTTTTATTGAACGCAATAATTTCTTGATAACTATTTCTATTAAAGGCGTCAACCAGTACAATAAAATTTTTAACACATAGGTAAGCTGGTGTACCACCAGAGGACAATTGAAGGTGACTAAATGGACATTGATTTAAAGATTAACACATTGTATGCGGGACACGTACTAGTACGTTTTTTTACGATTGGCACTTGAGCGCGGGTCAGTACTAATACGTTTTTTGACGTTGTAACATGAGCGCGGGTCCCATACTATAGTACTATAATCAAGTAGGAAATACAGAAAAAATCAGTTTATCGGCGGTCCCGAGCAACACTATTGTAAGTCGAAAACATTAATTTTCAAGAGAGCAATTTTTCTCAATAATTTGTACATTCAAAATTTGTATCAGAGTCGACTTAGTTTTATAGTCAGGATACAGCCCATATAATTCACATTCATTAAATATTTTCAAATTCTTATAAAATCCACAATTTTATAGATATCGATTTGGACACAAGATGGAACACGTATTTAACATGTCGAGTTCCGTAATTACATCAACAACATTGTATCTTGACTTACTGTACTGTTGCTTAGGACTTTCGATATTTTTAATTTTCAATGCTCACTAAAAAATTCTCATCAACAAAAAACAAAACGAAAAAGGGTTTGTACTTGTCCGTACGCAACAAAACAAGAATAAAAAACAGAAATTTTGTTTCGTTTTATTTCGAACCGTTTTTGACGATCAATGTTTTATAGTATGCTTTAAACAATTGTCGCTATTGTTTGTGAGTATAAAAATAAAGAAATATACTGGAAAACAAAATCGACTGTTTTTACTTTACTTCTGTAATCACTACCGTTCAAATGTATGCATCTCGAGTGTTAGCTATCTGTATTTTAGTGTTTAAAAGAAACAGTTTATATTTTTAAAATTAAATTTTTATTTATCCTTGCGAAAATGAGCCAATTTGAAGATAATTATAATGAAATGTTCGCTGACGCATTGTCAGATATTTCATGTAATCGTGACATCAAAAGTGAAGATTTAGAAGAGAGCGATGATGAAGATTTTATTCCACGTCCTCGAACTTTCAATCGCAGAACTATTAGTACCGATTCTGAAACAAGTTCTGATGAAGAAGCAGAAGAATGGTTATCAAGTGACAATCCTCCTGTCCTGGAAGATTTTTCGGGTTGTCCTGTTGTAAATGTAGCCGATCTTCCTGAATCCGTTATCGATGCGGTAAATCTATTTATAGACGACAATTTTTTTTCATATTTAGTTACCGAATCCAATAGATATCATAATCAGAATATTGAGCGACTAAAAACATCTAAAAAAGTGTAAAATAGAAAGACATAACAATTCCTGAGATGAAGAAATTTTTAGGTCCAATTATTTTGATGGGACAAGTTCGTAAAGATAGGATAGACGATTATTGGTCAACTGATCATCTCATAGAAACGCCGTTTTTTTCAAAGACTATTTCAAGGGATAAATTTCGACAAATTTGGGAGCTTGGCACTTTAACAATAACGAAAGCATAACTGATCATTCTGATCGACTGTTTAAAGTGAGGCCTGTATTGAATTATTTTGTCGAAAATTTTGTAAATGTTTACAAACCAAAGCAACAAGTGTCATTAGACGAAGGCATAATACCATGGAGAAGACTTCTGTATTTTAGAGTTTACAATGCTGGAAAAATAGCAAAGTACAGTTTACTCGTACGAATGTTATCAGAAAGCGATACAGGCTATATTTTCAATTTTGAAATTTATGCGGCTCAAAAATTGCGATTGATTGAAACGATACAGACAATACACTGATTTATACCACCATTTATATATGGACAACTATTATAATAGCGTTGAGGCCCTTTTACTAAAAAAATCCGTATTTGTGGAACCATCCGAAAAAATAGAGGTTTACCAGTGTCTAAAAAACAAATTTGAAAAGAGGTGAAACAATCTTTCGTCGAAAAAAAGACATATTGTTACAAGTTTGGCAATCCAAAAAAGAAATTAGTCTTATCACTTCCATTCATTCGGCAGAAATTAAGGAAAGCCATAATATTATCCACACAACACATCAAAATATTATAAAACCAATCGCTATAATCGATTACAATAAATACATGAAAGGGGTCGATCGTGCCGATCAGTATTTATCATATTGCAGCATCTTGCGTAAAATTGTAAAGTGGACAAAACGCGTAGCCATGTATATGATAAATTGCGCACTTTTTAATTCATTCGTCGTATACAATTCCACAAAGACGATAAAAATGAAATATAAAATTTTTTGTATGTCGCATTGGAATGGGTAACTGGTCAATTACCTGAAACTAACATTCCCGATCTTGTGCCGTCAACATCCAGTACAAAAAAGATTATCAATGGATATGCGGAAACATATTTTAGAGAAAATTGTTGTTACTGGGATGAAGAAAAAGCCGCTGAAAAAAAAAGTGCTAAGTGAAACATCTTACATATGCAAATGTTGTTGTGTGCCTCTTCATCGAGGAAATTGTTTTGAACGATACCACACTTTAAAGCATTATTAGTTTTATGATTGCTACTTTTATTTTTTCATAATGTTAAAATATTTGAGATGAATTACTGACATGATTAAAAATCGAATACTTTTTTTTGGTTTATTGTTTTGTTTTGTTATTTATTATTTTGGTAAGTTGTTGAAAACGCGGCCTAGTCCATTTTCAGAGACTGACGGTAGCGGTCACTATACCACCATTTGTAGAAATTAAAAAAATATATAATGTAATTCGAAAAAATTAAAACTATATATTTATATTACAATTTTCATATTTACGATATTATTATAAATGTTCCCACCAAAATAAGAAACGTTGGTTAAAAATTTAAATAGTTTTCGATTTATTGAGATTTTACTGAAAAACTAAATTTGCACAAAAAAACCCCGCTACAGCACAACTCCGCCAAAAAATGTACCCGCATACAATGTGTAAATAATATAAATAAAACCTGACTATAATAAATATGTTTATGTGTGCCCGTGCAATTACCAAGTGACATTTAATTAAATCCATGACATTAAATAATGGCTTACACTATAGACGGATTGAAAAGTTTCAGGACATTTAATAAAATCCAAATTTTTAATTTTAAAACGATTAAATATTAATACATTGAGGGTATCTATGATGCTGACCCATTTTTAATCTCCACCTAGATTGTATTTAGTAAAATTGAAAATTAAGAAAGGATTCAAGTTTTCTAAACTCATGAATTTAGCAGAATGAGTTTCAATAATAGATTTTCTGCAATATGCCAAGTAAGTTAATGTAGAACTCCAAAAACCAGATTAGAGTTATTTGAGAAATTAATATTATCACATTAAAAGGTTATGTCCTAAATGCATGATAAAACAAGGAATTTTAGGAAATATGTTAAGTTTTTGTCCACGTTAAAATAAATATATCATAAAATCTAAAAAATATTTATATTCAATAAAAAAGAAAATAAATCATTTAATTTCATAGAATTTAACATTAAAAATTACCGTTAATATTAAAATTAACACAAAGGATTTTATTTAATGTCTAATTAGTCATTAATGGTGTACTGCTAACAAATTATTGTCTAGATTTTTTATCAAATTTTACCTATATTGATTTTAATGGAACTTTTTTTCAAATAATTGTATTGTATTTTAATTTTTAAATTTAATAAATAATTAAATAAATATTATCAAGATTTAAAAATATATTGGGCTTATTTACCAAAATTTCCTCTTTTATCAAAGATGTTGAAAAACAAAATGTGATATGCCGAAAATGAATTTTTAATATTACTAACAATAAACAATAAAAATTCAAAAACATGTCTTCGTTTTTCCAAAAATGAAATTTTACTTCGAATACAAACCTAGAACATGATGTCCAAGCTCATTTTTAAAGAAAAATTTGCTTAAAATAAATTTATCTTTTTAGCTTATATATTTTATCGCTTGTTTCTTTTATTATAGAAATTGCAATGTTTTAATGCTTCATTAATTTTTTCTATCTTTTCTTGGACTCTAATAAATTGACACGTTTAACTACTAATGAATTTTCAGCACAGAGGTGAATTTGTATGTTTCTTATAATATAATTTATTGAAAAAAATAAGGTCGATGTGTTTCAATTTTAAATTATGATTGCTGTGACATCTGGTTTTTTAACACTTGGATGATTTGATAATGCACTTTTCGTATTATTTTGAAAATCTTGATTTTGCAAAGTTTAAATATAATCACTTTGTTGAAATGAACAAGATGATGAATTTGAATAATTTCCAATAGATTTTTAAAAAATAGGAATTATTCGTTATGAAAAAATTAAAATAACCTGAATGGATCTAAATTAATAACAATACAAATCTAAACTCAAATATTACAGGCAAAAGATTAAAACACTGTAAAGTAATTTAATTTAATGTTTATATTATAAACTTTATAATAACTTTTTCATGCCTTTTTTTCATTTTTAGTTCAAGTTTTTTGTCTTAAAAAATTTTTCTTCGTTAACTAGAAAAATTCCTTGTGTGAAAGTTAACTGGGGGTTTTACTGTATATTGGAATTTACATATGAACAGGGCTGAATTTTTTTATAGCCTAACTAAGCTTCAGTCTAGGGCTTCGAGATCAAAAGGGGCTTGTATTATAATTATATTATTTTTTGTTTTCGTTCAATTTATTATTGGAAAATGAATTCTATCTTTTCTTGGACTCTAATAAATTGGAACGTTTAACTACTAATGAATTTTCAGCACAGAGGTGAATTTGTATGTTTCTTATAATATAATTTATTGAAAAAAATAAGGTCGATGTGTTTCCATTTTAAATTATGATTGCTGTGACATCTGGTTTTTTAACACTTGGATGATTTGATAATGCACTTTTCGTATTATTTTGAAAATCTTGATTTTGCAAAGTTTAAATATAATCACTTTGTTGAAATGAACAAGATGATGAATTTGAATAATTTCCAATAGATTTTTAAAAAATAGGAATTATTCGTTGTGAAAAAATTAAAATAACCTGAATGGATCTAAATTAATAACAATACAAACCTAAACTCAAATATTACGGGCAAAAGATTAAAACACTGTAAAGTAATTTAATTTAATGTTTATAATAACTTTTTCATGCCTTTTTTTCATTTTTAGTTCAAGTTTTTTGTCTTAAAAAATTTTTCTTCGTTAACTAGAAAAATTCCTTGTGTGAAAGTTAACTGGGGTTTTACTGTATATTGGAATTTACATATGAACAGGGCTGGATTTTTTTATAGCCTAACTAAGCTTCAGTCTAGGGCTTCGAGATCAAAAGGGGCTTGTATTATAATTATATTATTTTTTGTTTTGGTTCAATTTATTATTGGAAAATGAATATTATTAGAATTGAATTTGGTTTAATCTTTAATGTGTATTGAATATTTTTAATTTAATTCGATAGAAAATATGATAATTTTTATTCCGTATTTTCCTTTTGTAGTCAAAGATTTTCATTAATTGAATTTAGTTTCTTTGTCAATGTTGTGTAATGTGTTTGATTAGGTATTGCTATAAGTATGGTGCTGAGAATAAATGTCTAAATAAATGTTATCGACTTTTTTATTTATTATCCTTGCCACATTCTTTATAAAGATTAGTTTAAGATCTTGTCCATCATCAGAGAGATCATCGCTAATAAAACGAAGGTTTCAGTTTCTTGAATGAATGACATATTTGCTTTGTTGGTTTTGACGCGATTTAATGATTGGGAAGTTGAATGTTTCATTGTTTTTTATACTGAATTTGATTTTGGAAAAAAATTGAGGATTATTTAAACAATGATTTTTAATTTGATTTTAATTTAATAACTTTAATAATATATTTTAAGTTCAATTATTAAATTGATAAAAGTGGGAATCAGAGGCACTACAATATCCCCCGCCGAAGTACGCGGAGCGTATAAAAAGATAAAGACGACGATAATGGTGGAAGCAGTCACTAAAGATCATAATCCGAGAGGTATTGAGGGAGTTTACGTGTTCACCTGGAGGGCAATGGTGGATTGTTCTGAAGGCGTTGAACATTCGGTGTGTCTGGTAGTGTTGCCGATTTTTCCATGTCTTCTAATATGTTTTCGTTTATGTTATAGTCTTTTGTGATATAGTATGGTTTGGGATTGAATTTTTTGTTTATTTAGGTAAATGCAAATGGAGAAAATGCAGTTTATAAGATTTTTAAAGGATTTTTTTAATTTTATTTTCTATTGTTAAAATATTTTCTCAGTTCAATGTTATAATAACCAATTGAATTACTTGTCAATAATCCAAATAAGATATCTTTTAGATTTCGAAAAATATTGTCCAAATTCCGGTTCTCTAAATTCAGAAATTTAGGTCACAATACGCAGCACATTTAGAAAATTACTACTTACAAAAATATTTTTAACATTGGTATTTCAAAATGTGATTCTTGAATTGGAACAAATGGAAGAAGGCCAGTATAAAATAATATTACAGTCTCAATAATTCGTCTTTGTGAAAACAACGCGCCGATATTTTTATTTACTTTGAAGCACTTGCTACTTATTTCATGGCTTCTACTTCCCCATATCGTGATGTGTTCTCGATTGAATTGAGAAACCATTTCATTTACCTCAATAGATATAGTAGTAATTTAACAAATAGTTATTACAAAAATATTGAATTAACTGAAATTTTCACACCAAATAAATAAATTATCTTTAACTAAAATTCTAAAAACAGAAATGAGGTGAAATTATTTTAAGGATTAAAAATTGAGAAATAACAAAATCGTTCGAATAATTCCCTTTTCGAGAGTGAATGCTGCATTTATTATTTAATATGTTAGAAATATTCTTAAAGCTCCAAGTAACACGAAGGTACATTTTGTTAATCTTATCATACTAGTAAAATTTTCATTTGATTTTGAAACATAATTTTCTTCTGATTTTTCTCTACAGTTTTCCCATACCAGAAACATAGGAAACCTTAAACTCTAATATCCAAGAATGTGTTGCATTCTTTCCCAGGATTAACAGACTTATTATTTCACTAATTATTTATTTTATTTTCTCTTATCTCTTCATAATCAAGCGACCTTTTATAGTAAATATTATTTAAATTTCTTTCGATGGAATTATTCGGTTATGGGGTTTGGTGGTAATATTTAAAAGTTATCAATCAAATCTCTGACTCCAAAGCGTGCTTTATTTGATCCACAAAATAACAATTTTCAGACAATATAAACCTTTATTGATTATCACAATTGATTACACGAATTATAACAATACGATCGATTAAATACTCAAATGGGTAATTATACAACACAACGTGACGAATAGCACTACTCGTATAATTCTCAATTACTGAACAATCACCAGCCGCTGATCTGTCTCAATAATTTGGTAAATTGAATTGAATTCTCTTTTGATTTGACATTCAACATACTTGAAACCTTTTTTATTGAACTCAGTTTTGGGGGACACAAAGTTTAGTTCCAATATTTTCTCAATGTTCCATTTCTAATTTCTCACTTTTAATTTTTCTAATTTTCTATTTCTCTAATTCCAAAATATTTCTCGATTATCCTTTTAATCTTTCCTTCGACCACTAATTTTTCTCTCCGTCTATTAAGAATACTTATGATTTTAATGTTCGCACTTGTCCGACACTTGTCAGATCAATTTTTTCATTCCTGTCTCTCCATAAATTGTATGGATCCTGTGTTATCGCCGATACCTCGGCACTAGAGATAATTTGTCATTTTTCCATTTTACTACTGGCATTTCCCATACTTTTTTCCAACTTCCGTGTTGCTCCTAGCAGTTCGGCACTTAGGATTTTCTGACATTTTTGCATATTTTTTCATATTTCCAACGTTATCTCTGAAATTTCGGAGATGCCGATTTTGCTTTCGATTTTGTTATGGGAGTTTTTGGAATTTTATGATTTAGTTTTTGTTTAAAAAGATTCAATTTTTTTAATTTTGAATGGTTTCAAAGAAATTATGTCTCACTCAACCACTCATTTCCCTAGTATAACGGATCTTGTTAACTTTCATTATCTAATAAATCGTTTAATTCATTAAAACAAAAAATAAAAATGGCGACCATTAAAAAATATNTAAACCAAAGGCCCCGTATGTATTACATAATCCTAGGGCCAGTAGTGGTGACGTAATTATACATACAGTTATATAATCGTCGGGTTGACCTAATATGTATGATTGTGTAATCCTTGAGTTTATATAGCACGTGTTATTACTTATTAATTTTTTTTAATGTTCACGATTTTTATTTTTGTTATAATTTCTCTAGAACTACTGCTTTCATATTCCCTCTTGATTTCGAATACGAACTTCTAGATGAACAAAATATGACTATTGGAAATGAAATATTCCGTTGTCTTGAATCAATGTTTCAACCATCTTTCCTGGGAATGGAAACTGTTGGTTTTCATGAGACTACCTATAACCGCATGTATTTTTTCATATTTTAAAAAAAAATGTGTTATTGAATTTCAAAACCTATATTCAAGTTAATTTTAAATACGCTGGAGTTTCTAGTAATTATTGTAATTTGAAGAGAATTAATACTGATAGAGTGATTTGTTTGTCAAGTGAGAAAATTCAATATCGCAAATATTGTTTGTTGAATGTTTAAGCAAACATTTATTAATTTTAACACCAGTAGGATAAAATATCTCAGATTTAAAAATATTAAAAATGTTGACTATTACAAAAACTGTTGAACAAATTTTCTATGCATTTTAGATCCATCAATTAAAAATTTATTTCCATTTCACTGAAAACGACTTCCATATTATTCTTTTAAGACGCTTTTATCAGGAATGGAAATTAAGCTCATTCAATTTTTCAATCGTTTTCAATTTAAAAACTTTGTTAATAATAGATTTTCAATGAAATTTACTCAATTTTTCGCGTAAAATCTCACATGAAATTTGTAGGTTATACAATTGGAACAGTTCTGCCATCGAGGTCAATGTCATTTGAATATGGTTACTATAGATAATCTGATACATATATTTTTGTAGAGGTTTATTATTAGACCTAGATAAATAAGGACTTAAAATTTCTATCAATTTGTCTGTAATTATTTATTGAATCATCTAATTAAATGAAAAAAAAATTTTAATTAATCAATGATGAAGATAAATTTATTCTGTATTTTAAAAAGTTCAATTAATTGGATATTTTCTTAAACTTGTATTTTAAGTTGAAATTTTCAATCATATTCAAAAAATTATAAAATGATCGAATTTGGAACACGGCTTACCTTTTGAATGAGTTTATCGTCATTAATTTTTATATCGATATTTATAGGAATACCGGGAAAAGCTTCAAACACATCTTGAAGGAGTGTAAACTTTCGTTCTTCGGGAACAGTCGCTGACACAAATTTGTCTTAAAAAATCATTTAATCAAATTACATATTTCAGAAAAATTTTAACAAAGCATGTCAATAATTCAATTTTTTGAAATTGACACCCATTTATATTCTTAAATGCATTTGGATGCCGTAAGAAAAACATTTAAGAACTCGATAAAACTAAACAGTTTAGATAACCAAATGGCAATTGAGTCTTTTGATTTTGAAAGAATCTACAGTCTCATAATTAAATGTGTAACCCATTTGTTATCTAACATTTTAAAATCAGCCCTAATGTGCCAAAAAGTTTCAAATCACTATTATAGAGTCTCATCTGCAGTATCAGCTCCACAATTTGACCTTCAGATTATCATATGCATTTTAATGTATCAAAATACAAATTTTTAAATATTTTATTTTGAAAAAAAATTTTGTAAGATTTCTGTCATATCAGCTGCGAGAATTATTTACATTAACTTTATTTGAAAAAGTGCTATGTAAGGTAAAATGAAAATGGTTGTATTAATAATTCATTAAAAATATCTTTCATGAATTTTTGAAGAACAAAGACAATATGAGGACAAAATCTCCCTCGTCCAAAACAAAGATTGATGTCAAAGCAAAATAGGAATATTTTTTAAAAAAAGAAAGCTTTTAATATTAATTATAAGATAACGTCAATCAAACATTCTTTTCACGATATATTTCCACAGTTTTCCTGTCATCATCAGGTGGGATAAAATTGCAGTGAATACTTGTATTTTAAATGTCTTTAAATAATTTTTTTTCTTGTATATTGTATGTATTGATTGTTGTGTTAAATTAAACAATTAATAAAATTTTTAAATTATTAAATTAAATTTTGAATGTTTAAATTTCAAAATTAATATATTAATTTAATTATAATTTTTAAAAATAATTAAATGTTTTTATTAAATAAACAAGTTTTTATATAATTAATAAATTTGTTTAAAATCCTTAATTTACATAGTTATTATATCCCACCTGATGATGACAGTAAAACTGTCGAAATATATCGTGAAAAGAATGTTTGATTGGCGTTATCTTAAAATTAAATCATTGCCATGCATGCTAAATTATTTATTTTAATATTAACTTTTATAAATTTGTTTAAATGTTATCTAGCAAAAAAATTAATTCTACAACTTTGCTGTTGAACAGTTTTAGCATTAAGACACGCAATATATTTTTAGGAAGGCACATTTCTCTTAAAAATACTAGAAGATGATTTGGAAATCTTGTATCTGTATTTGATTTTTTTTCATAATTATTGCAAACATTTTCATTATATTATATTAAATTTTTTTTTAATTCTCGAGAATTCCCGATGAATTTTTTAGAGATTCGCGAATCCTGATTTTTGAATATTTTGTTTCTAGAGAATTCCCGTTGTTTAATTCAACAATGACCCGTGGGATAGTTGGGTTGGGAACCATTTTTGGAGACCACATAATTTTTATTTATTTAAAAATTTTGTTTAAAGCTCTTAATTTAATTTTTGTTTAAATTAATTCAACATTTAAATTAATATTTATTTTTCATTTTTTAAATTAATCTTTATTTTTTATTAAATGTCAATCAGAAACTCACGCTATATTCAGAGGGTATTTAGTTTTGAAAAAAACAATAGAATTTTTCTCGATTAAAAAGTTAAAATAACTCTTAATATAAAAATCAAAGTATTTTTTCTAGATAAAAAAAGTCTAAACGTTTTTCAATTAAAATAAATGTTTTTCCTTGATAAAAAAATCAAAAAATAAATTTTCAGTGAAAAAAAAACTAAAAAATTAAAAAAGGCCTAAAAAATATTTTTAAATGAAAAAGTTCAGGTACTTTTTTAAAAAGCTTAAAATTTTGAATGAAAAAACTAAATAATTTTCACGATTAAAAACCAAAGTAATTTTTCTGGATCAAAAATCTTTAATAATAATGATGCATATTTTGGTCTCAGTAATTTATATAGGTTTTATAAATTCACTATAGTTTCACACATTTTGTGCATAATTTTAGTGCTAGTATTTTTTTAGAGAAATATAGTCTCGGTAATTTTAGGTTGAATAACATTGTGTGGACTGGTTAAAAATCATTTTTAATTTCAATAAAAAAGGTGTAATTATTTTGAATGTGAAATATCTGATTAGTGAAATCAGGCTAATATATTTACAAAAGTAAATTTTGAACTCAATCTTTTTGTACAGGATGTTGTGGTTTCATTAAAAACACGTGTAATTTATTTTAATTTAGAATTTTGGTTAGAGAATATTTAAAATAACTGGTTTAAATTGCATTATTCATCAAACATTTTATTTCAATTTTGTTTTTTGTTAATTAAATTTTATAATTAGATAAATAAATATTTTTAAAGTGATTTGATCTTAATGTTTAGTGAAAAACAAGAAAGATTCAATTAGAAATGAAAAGAGACTTGTTAAATCGTATTGCAGTGAAAAGAACCTATTTAATTCAAAATGTTTCATTTAATATATCTTGCGTAAATTATTTAACAATTTATTTTTTATAATATATTTTTATAAATTCCGCGAAAAAACAGTTATTTTAAAGTTTTATTATTATTATTATTGTAATTACATATAAATTGATTAAAAAATGTTAATTAAAAGACAAATAACAAATTTACAATAATAATCTAATACGGAAATCAATTTGATTTGTCTGTAATTATCCAAATTGGAAATGAATGAAGTCAGCTGATTACATTCACAATTTATTGACATAATTAAATCAACCGTTATCGTATTCTATTGGGATTAGAATAAAATTACTAAAAGCAATTAATGGAATCTTCATTTAATTTCAATTGATTTGACTAATAAATATGTTACCATTTGCTTGTTTAAAGAGTCATTTTATAAAAATTTGCTAGTGAGCATCAAAAGGAGACTTCTATGATAATCTGTAATATTGTCATCATTCACATGAATTTTCAAGTTATGGACAAACATAATACATCGGCTTGATCAACAAAGTTAAAAAAAAATTTTTGGGAATATGAATATTTTAATTTATTCAAAATAACAGAACAGGAAATTTTTTTAAAAAGATCTGACGAAAATTTTTCTTGAATACAACAAAATATTGATCTAGTAGTATGTAGATGTGAGCTCCCTAACCTCACCCTCTTAAAGGTGAAGTCACTATTATTGATATTTAAATTTTTTTTAATTGATTTAAAAGTACAGTTATTGATTTTTAAGTGCAACATTTTAAAAGAAATTCAAGTATTGGTTATAATGTGTCATTGTTGATTTTAAAGTGAAATTTTCCCTTTAGCTCTATTTCGCTGTAGATATTTTCAAAATATTATTTCGGCAAAAATATAGAGGATGACGTCACCTATATAGATAATTGGGCAAGGTAACCATTTTACTGTTTTATTTAAATATATATAGTGGAACCTAGGTATACGTCTGGTTTGGAATAAGTCCAGCTTGGTATACGCCCTGTTTAGACGCGAAACATTTTGCTTGGTATACGACCTTGTTTTGGAATACGACTTGCGTACGAGCAAGAACTTCTTAGTTAAATGAATCAACACCACGCGATACTCTTTTTTACCTGTCATGTGTCTCAGTATTTTATCTTAAATTTTTATTAAAATCTTTAACCATGAGTTCCAAGAAAATTAATAATAGGAGCCAAGCAATAAGTTAGGATCAGCATAGCGGTGAAAAAAGAGATTGTTGATAAGTATGAAAGTGGTAAAGTTCTTTAGACAGATTTTTAGTAAAAGTCAAACCTGGTGAGGGAAAAGAGACAATAACATATCCTCAGCATCATAAGCACTTGATTTTTCTCATTAAGGTAAAGTGAGGTTAAATGGTCATTTATTTCACCTAAGTTCTTTTTTTATTTATGTAGGCTCCCCTGTCTGACATTCCCTCTACAAAGTCATGTCTATCGCCCGAGCACGTATGACAGTTAAAGTTTCTGGAAAACAGTATTTTCAAAAACCGCTGCTTCGGTTTTTTAAAGACTGAAAACAGTGGTTTTCGGTTTTTCCCGATTTTTTTTTCGTTACACATCAGTCGTTGTTGTTTTAATTGTCATCAATGCATCGTACATTTTTTGTAAATTTTCAGTTCTTTTTCCAGTATGTCTAAATAAAAAAATTCTTCTTTCAACTATTTAAATTCATCAAAATGTTCAGTTTAATTTTAGCAATGATGAATATCCTTCAGATATGAATTCAATTCTTCCTGCAAAGTTAACTCTTATGTTAATTGATTTTCTGTTTGTGCATTTGAACTCGAACTGGTTTCAAAATTTTGAACACTTTCTGTTTCGATATTTATTTTCACATTAAGACGTTTTGCTAATTTATTCGCAAAAGATAATGTTGCTTTCGAAAGAACTATTTCTAAATTATTTAAACATTCTTTCATCAATTCTTTTTCTTAAATTTTTATATAAATCATTTGCAAATGAACTATGTGACAATTCTTCATATCTTTATATGTAAATTCAAACACTTTGCTGGCTAGAAGTAGTGTTGCATCCTCGCGACTTAAAGCTATTATTGCGGCTTGTATTGGTTCCAATTCATTGTAAAGTTTAACTAAAACGGCAGAATCTAATTTATTGATGATATCATTTGGTAAAAGTTTCAAACAAACATAATTTTGTTTTGATAAGTAATCAAATCATATGAATTTATGGAATTCTAACGATGAGCAGTATCTAATTTTAATTCAATTTCCTTATAGAAATGTTGTTGAACTTGGGCACCTTCTGCAACCCCACCAGGAACGGGCAAGTCTGTGAGGTAAACACATTAATTTGTAAAATAAATTTCATTTAAAAAATCAAATTATTTAAGAGTTAACAGTTCACTAAAAAACTGATTCAATTACTACAATAAAAATGAGTAATTCTGGTACAATAATAACTATAATATTTATAAGTAGGTTAGAAGTTCGTAGATGATTAAACAAATTAAAATAAAATCATTTGCAAGTATTTGTGAGCAAAGTCTGTTATTATGTCAAAATTATAAATGCCTTAGTAATTAATCAAATCTTAGTAATAATCAAAGAATTTATTATATAAAATTGTAAAGTACAAAATTTAAAATATTATTCATAAAAATAAAAACATTCACATTTTCTCTTTGACAGTGAGTTTTAAAAAAATTACAGGTTTTTCTTATTAATTTTCTAAATCACAGCACAAAATTCGAACGTATTTAATACAATTATTAAAACCCCATGAGTACTTTTTACTTACAAATGACAGTGAGATAATTACATTTTCATCATGTTTGTTGATTATTTACAAATTGATAATATAGGTAATTAAATTTCGATACAGATTATAAAATGAAATACGAGAATAATCTAAATGCTTTTCTGGAAAAAATATATAATCATTATATTTTGCAATAAATCTAGACAAAATAATATCTAAGAAAATTATATTTCAGAAGGCTGCAATTATTATTATTTATTTATTATTAATATGATTGTTATTATTAGATATTATTATTATTAATATTTATTATTTTTATTAATTATTATTATTATTATTATTATTATTATTATTATTATTATTATTATTATTATTATTTATTATTATTATTATTTATTTTTATTTTTATTATTATTATTTATTATTAGTTATTATTAATATTTATTATTATTATTATTATTATTATTATTATTATTATTATTATTATTATTATTATTATTATTATTATTATTATTATTATTATTATTATTATTATTATTATTTACTATAATTTATTATTATTATTTTTTTATTATTAATTATTATTATTAATTATTATTATTAATTATTATTATTTATATTATTTATTTATATTATTATTTATTTTTATTATTATTTATTATTATTATTTATTATTATTTGAATAAATAGTTAAACATACATGGCAATGATTTAATTATAAGATAACGCCAATCAAACATTTTTTTCACGATTAATTTCGACAGTTTTCCTGTCATCATCAGGTGGGATATAATAACTCATTAAATAAAGGATTTTTAACAAATTTAATTATATATAAAAAAATTTTTATTTTATAAAAAATATTATTTTTTAAAACTTTAACATTTAAAATTTAATTTAAAAATTTAAAAAATTTTTTTTATTAATTATTTAATTTAACACAACAATCAATACATAGAATACACAAAAGCTTATTTAAAAACACTCAACACACAAGTATTTACAGCATTCTGCACATTAATTTTCGGATTCAATGATTTTATCAACAACGCCTCACAAATCACACGTTCCCAATAATTATCGAAGTTTTTTAATAAAATTTTAAAATCAAACATACCTATTTTAATCTTACAGCCCTTATTGTGCTCACCAATATGGGTCAAAGACTTCGGTCTACAATGTTCTCGAGCTCGAATACAGAGATGACGGGAAGTCTCTCCAATGTATGTGGAATTACACCCATTACATGTAAACTGATAAACGAGATCGGAACACAATTCAACCGGAGTCTTTGACTTATTAATAAACATATTGCGTACTTTCCATGAAGTTGACACTATCCTATAGTTTAAATTCCCTAACTGCTTTCTTATCTTCACTTTATAATCCTTAAAACCTTCTGAGTACGGCAATACTAACACAAATTTAGGCTCATCATCCTTGCTCACACTATTTAATTTATTTAACTCATCAGACTCACACACCTCAACAAAATCACACACAGATTTTAACTCATCAGACTCACACATCTCAACAAGATCACACCCAAATTTTCTCAAACATGGATCCTTAGGATTTTTAATAAATTTGTCAACAGTCTCTTTCACCATAATTACTAAAAAGGATTTTGAATAACCATTCTTCATCAACAGTTCAACCAACACGTCAACACTCTTTACCGAATTTTTAAAAGTAGAAGACAAAGACCATGCACGATAAATCAACCCCTTCACCATATTTCTTTTATACTTGAATTCACAAAAACTTTCGGAAGAAGTATAGAGACCAGTATCAGTTGGTTTTCTATAAATCTCTGTCTCATAGTGTTTCTCTTTGCGTTGTATTAACAAATCCAAGAAAGCAAGCGATGATTTTTTCTCCGTTTCACATGTGAATACAGTGTTTTTATGTAGACTATTCATATAATGCAAAAACGGGTCAACATGCCTCTGATTTTCAAATATAAGAAATATATCATCCACATACCGTTTATAAACAGTGGGTTTCATACCTTGGAAAGATGCAATTTTCTTTTCTAGGCTTGTTAAAAAAATTGAAGCCATCGTTGGTGCTAAAGGAGAACCCATAGCAACTCCATCTATTTGTTGATACCATTCATTATTGAAAAGAAAATTGATTTTTGAAGTTGCAAATACAAGAAGTTCACGAAATGCTGTTCTATCCAAAATATGATGTTCAGAAATATTTTCATTTCATTTTGGATAGAACAGCATTTCGTGAACTTCTTGTATTTGCAACTTCAAAAATCAATTTTCTTTTCAATAATGAATGGTATCAACAAATAGATGGGGTTGCTATGGGTTCTAATAAATTCTAATTGATCGTGAAAAAAATTTTTGATTGGCGTTATCTTATAATTATTATTATTTACTATAATTTATTATTATTTTTTTTATTATTAATTATTACTATTATTTATTTATATTATTTATTTATATTATTATTATTATTATTATAATTATTATTATTATTATTATAATTATTATTATTATTATTATTATTATTATTATTATTATTATTATTATTATTATTATTATTATTATTATTATTATTATTATTATTATTAATATTATTAAAAATATACAAAAAATCTAACTGGGTGAAAATGTCAATTGCAAGGTTTCTAAAAGAGGAGGTAGAGTACGAATGGAAAATTTGGATATGTCAGATGACACGCCTGTCAATCGAGTAAGGTCGGAATCATGACTGATAACAACATCACCATTTACCAATAAGTGACAATCAAGTTCTAGCATATTCGTTGATAAGCTTACCGCTCTAATATAAAAATAATTTACAAATTTAAATAATTTTAAAAATAGGTTTTACATTTTAAAATTGAGTTGTTATTGGAATGAAATTATGCAGAATAATAAAAGAAGTTGTAACAAAATGAGACAAACTGTCAAAAATAGGAAATGTAATAATTTTTTATTAAGCCAAATTATTGGCGTTTAGGTAAAAGATAAATAAGACTAACAGACGGATCATTGGCTCTTTAAACAAACGCCTCTGACTTGTGATATTTCGACCAATGTATCCATGATAACCGTCATGTTGGTACTGAACAGTCGTTGAAAAATAGGGGACAGGTGGGCGGTTGCCTTACAACTACTCCCCCTAGACGGCCGATAGAAGCTTTTACTAATCATTTCCTCGTCAATTTAATAATATTTATCAGGTCATTCATAGTTCTAATAATTACCCCGGCCGCTCCCGTCTCATATAACTTTCTCCATTAAAAATGAAATTATATAGACAAAAACAAAGAGTCATGTGTGGATTGTCTTGAATCCTCGAGAGGCTTCACCCACCATTTCGATATCAGCCAGTAGGGCGTCTAGCTCGAATTCATTCTCCCCTGCTAACAGAAAATGGGCTTTGTCCAGTAGCTCCAAGGTAAGCTCCGGAGGATCGATGGTGTCGCACAGCTGGGTCAATCGGCGGCTTTTCTTGCCCGTTTCTTACTATTCCACTCGACCTTTAATAAGTTTCCGGGAATGTCGGTACGGGAGTGAGAATGCTCAGTTCGACTAATGGCGGAGCCACGATAGGCGGGTTTAGTTTGACCGGTGTTGGAGCAGAAGATGTCGCTGTCAACGAAAAACATCCTCCGTAAGACACTGACATCATCATTTCGGGTAATAAGTGATGAATCGGGAAGACATTTAATTTTTTGCTGCAGTTTTAAATTCGGAGATGCGAGATTCGAGCTCGCGTGAGGTATATATATATTAGCATTTTAATTGATTCCGTTACATACCAGGTGTTCACATTAAATGTTTCAAGTCTAGTTTAGTCAAAATGAATAGTTATAACTACAATTTTAACAAAACTACAATTACTATAATAGTATAACTTTAGTATAAGAATATATTTAACGTGATTTAGTGACTTAGTGAAATCAATGTGACTTTTGCTGTTGTATGGTGGATGATAGAAGTTTTATATCTGGAGAATATTTTGTATTCTTTAAAGCTACACAAGCTGCACTCAAATCAAACTGTTTCTGGTGTCTGATTTTATAAGGTTCATCAATGAAAACAATGATTCGCACGAATAACTAGATGAGAAAATTGACAAAATCACAATCGCTACTTTTTTCAGAGAGTTGAAAGTTTCAGGAAAACAATTCCAGACACCGAGCACCTCGTTTTCAGCTGGTAGCTGCGGTTCTGATCCATTACAGCGCTCACGTTCAATTCTTTCTAGTCAACAAACTTTCGCTTCCAAATTGAGCTGGACTGTAGCTCAACTAACTGCGTTTCAATTCCATCCAGTCGAACATTGTTAAATCCAAATTTTCAAACTCGACTGTATCTGGATATTTTATAAATTTTATTGTGTCTTAAAACTTTCTAAACTGAACAAAATGCACTGAAAATTGTTCGAGGGTTGCGTCGATTGTCTCTCAAAATAACAAAATCTGAGGTTCTTTGACAACGGTTTCATGGATTTCTATTTCACTATAAAATCTTTTAAGTCTTTGAAAATATTGAAATTCTTTTTTTTCCAAATCACATTTGAAAATTTTCAAAAACTTCTTTTCAAATGCTTTTATAACGTCAAAAGCCTCTTCAATGGTTTTCCAAAACCTTGCAACTTAGTGTTAGGTTCATTTAGATGTGAAGTAAAATCTATAAAGAACATTAGTCTGCTGAGCCAGTCAACATCAGTTAACTCTGAATACTTTTGTTTGTTGTCTTCCATAAACATTCGAATTTCATCAAGGCATTCCACGAAACGTTCCAGCACACGGCCTCTGCTAAGCCAGGGAACACTATTGTACATTAGTAAACGGACTGGACTTCATTTAACAGCAGTTCAAATTTTCTCTTATTCAAAGCACAAGCAGTAATGAAAGTTACAATTTTTGTTACAATTTTCATAACATCTTCAAGTTCCTTCAAACCGGATTTTGCACACAAGGCTTCTTGGTGCACAATACAGTGAAACGCAACCAGTGGGTGTCCAACATGTTTCGTAAACAAATTCACAAAACCCGCATCTTTTCCAGTCATACCGTCTGTCGTTACAGAGACTATTTTATTTAGTTCTAAATCTGCATTTTTAAGTTCATCCACGACTTTTTGGCATATTTCTGCGCCCGTTGTTGTTCCAGATAATTTGGTTAGTTTTATTAGTTCTTCGCGAATTTCGTTTTCTTTCGGATATCTAGCAATGATGGCTAATCGAGCAGACGATGTTACATCAGTACTCTCGTCCAGTCAAATAGAGAAGGCCTGACATAACTTGATGTCTTCTTTTAATTGATTCTCAATATTTGAATTCAATTTAATTATTCTCTCTTTTACTGTATTTCGACTAATTAGCAGATCTTTTATTCGCTGAAAAATTTTGTCTTTATTTTGAAAATCTTCAAACAAATATGGCGCACATTCTAGCCAAGTTTCTTTGATGTAATCACCATCACTAAAAGGCTTGCCATGCTTAGCTATTATTTTGGAAACTTCAAAACTTGCAGACACTAAGTTAGATGTACTTTTAACAAACTTTACAAACGAACAGGATTGTAAATTTGCATTTTTTAACTGGCGCAATATATATTCTTTTTGTTCATCTTCGCTTTTGCCAAGAAGCCACTTGTGATTACTTTCATAGTGACGTTTAACTGAAGATGTTCGACAAACAACGCTTTCAGAACACAAGACACACAAGGCCTTACTTTGTTTGTTGATTACTCCAATCGTTCAGTCCACCAATCTTGGAATTCTCTGACACTTCCTTCTTCTGAAAGTTTTATTTTTTTTTGCTTTGAACACGACATTTTATTTAGCAAAATTTCTATTTTTAAATTATTAAAAATTTTAAAAAAAAATTAAATCTTTCACCAATAATAATGTCAACAAGATGTCTGCGTCATCAAATTCGTGCGCATTAACTTGTTTATTTTTACTTGTTAAAACAAATGCGGAATATAAAAAAATGATAGAAAATAATTTATAGATTTAATCATAAGAAATATATATTCTGCCATCTGAAAATGACCTATTGTTCGATTCCTAGTTAACAGTTTCTTTGCACAATAAAATCACGTTGAAGTGTTAAATTGCGATTTCAATGATTTTATACTACTAAAATTTACAAAAATTTGTTTTATCTCAAAGATTTGGCGTGCCACACGAAATCGTCTCGCGTGCCATAGGTTCGCCAGCGCTGCCCTACGGGTTTATTTGTCCGTGATTAAGCTATCGCGGCAGTGCTCCAAACGATATATTTTCTGGTTGCCTACTTTCATCTGGAGAGTAGTGAACCAAGTTCCCTCCAGGCGGTCGATTTTAGCCTTCAATATATATATAACTTTCGTTTTATGAATTTTTTTAGTTTCTTATTAAAAATTTTTTAAATTTTATTGAATATTAATATTAAATAATAAAATAAAATAAATACCATTTAAAATTCCAAAGTGACACAAACTACAAATTTCTAAATTTTTTTATAAAACTTCTATAATTAGCTTCCAGAAGCCTAATAAAATATTTCAAAATATTTTAAAATATTTTAAAATAAAGTCTCTAATAACTATTTATATACGCTATTTAAATATTTCAATAAATGTGTCAATTTTGATTTTTAAATCCTATCTTTTGAAAGTATATTTCCTAAAATTTTCTATATTATTTTAATTATTACTTTATAATTTATTATATTTTTTTTAATTTCTTTATATATTGTCAGTTATTCTCAAGGTCAATGACAACAGATCAAATTCATGATTTCATTGATTTCTTCTTTAGTGTTGAGAATAACTGACAATATATAAAGAAACTAATAACAATAATAATAATAATATTTGTAAGGAGTTAGTAAACCCCTTCTATAAAATAATTATGGTTAAATGGTAGAAGTGAGATCAGTTAGTAGAAATAATTATTTCTGTTAAATTTTTATATTTAAATTCTATATTAAATTATATCATATTATATTAAATTATATTAAATTAAATCAATTAAATATGTGACCAGTAATTACATTAATATTAATAATTATCACGCCTCGGTGTTTAAATACGCTAGTAAACGGCACAATTTTGAAGTTGTTATAAAAAATAAATGCTTGAAGATTTGAATTTAATTGCGTCTAACATGGCGACCACGACCACGGATTTATTGATTTACCTGAGAAATTTCACAAAGGCGATGATCTAGAAAATTTTATCAAGGATTGTCAAAGGTTTTTTGGCGCGACAAAAACAACAATTAGGATGCAACTAATATTAACTACAACATTACTTGACAGATCGCTAATGGAAGATTATGAAGCAGCCGAAGGAAAAACTATGGAAGAGAAACTTCGATGTGCATTTTCGAAACCGACATCATTAATGGATGATCTAAAAGAAGCTTTGAGTTATGAACAAGGATCAGAGTCAGCCGAAACTTTTATAGAGAAAATTAAAAAGATGACAAAGAAATTAATAGCGTACAAATGGGATGAAGAAGAAATAGAAAAATGCCTGCTTACAAACTGTGTAAGAGATCGAGATGAAAGATTTGAAAACATAAGAAGAAATAAAAGCGACAATAAATAAATTAGAAAAGGTAAACAAAATTATGTCCCATATTAATGTTGTGAAGACTTCACCGGTTGTTCAAAACTACAGAAGCTACAGAGATGTTGCTCAAAGAGGAATGATAAACGGAAATAATAATTTCAAGCAGCGAAACGTCAGTAACCGACAATTGGAATGCTGGACATGCAAGAAAACTGGTCATATTAGTCGAGAATGCCAAATGAAAAAGAAAATGACATGTTTAGCATGCGGAGTTGAGGGCCACGTACGGCGAGAATGTTCAACGATTTAATGCCAGAGATGTGGACACAAGGAGATTGACTGCTATACAAATCTGGAAAGAAGGAAGTTTCAAACTAATTCAAACATGAGAAACAATAATTATTATGCCCATCGAACCACAAGCTATCAACAAAAGATCAACAAGCCAGGAAGAACAATTGCAGCAATTGAAGCTAATGATGAGACGATGCCACTGGAGTATTCAGATGATGCAGAGGACAAATATGAGGAGATTCAGCACCCAAAAGTACATGTTTCGACACGGGAGGCAATGATCGGAGCAATATACTAGGTAATTTTGATATTGATGTAAATATTGGTCATAAAAATTTTAATAGTGCAAATAATCCTTGTATATATAATAATGTAGAACCTGTATGTAATGAAATTTGTAATTTTAAAAAGTTTCCTTTAAATAATTTTAAATGTTATAGTTATTTTAATGCTGATCGATCTTTAATAAATAATAATAATCCTAAGAATCAAGAAGAGTATAATGAAATTAAAGAAGCAGAATATAATAATAAAATAGTAAATGAAAAAGTTTATAAATTATAAGGCAGAAGATAAATTAGAGAGAAATGAAATTGGGTGGATTAATGAAATATCAGAGGAGCAAAATATTTTCACTAAAGATGAATGGAAACGACCGATACTGAGTTATGACAAAATACAAGGTAGACCGAGTACAACTCTTGAAATTCAGGGCTATAGAATGTAGTGCTTACTAGATACAGGAGCAAGAGTAAATGTAATGGCAGAAGCAGTTGTGGACAAATTAGTGAATGTGAAAATCATAAAAACAGATGAGATGTTAAGATGTGCAAATGATAGTAAATTACAGACAATCGGAAATATACATATTGATGTTAGAATTGGTAATATGGAAAGAAAAATAACATTTATAATAGTTAAACAATATATTGCGATTAACAATATTAAAAATAATAATAATAATAATAATAATAATAATAATAATAATAATAATAATAATAATAATAATAATAATAATAATAATAATAATAATAATAATAATAATAATAATAATAATAATAATAATAATAATAAGTAATAATAATAATAATAGTAATAATAATAATAATAATAATAATAATAATAATAATAATAATAATAATAATAATAATAATAATAATAATAATAATAATAATAGTAATAATGAGGACAATAATAAAAATTGAAATGATAAGAATAATGATGATGATAATAATAATTGAAATGATAACCATAATAACAATAATTATATTAACATTCATGACGAGGGGATACGAATGCGCTTAATAGTGATAATTATACGGGAAAGGATATTAAAAGAACATAATGAAAATAATAGCAGCCCTATCCTATCAATAGTGATCTGGAGGACTATAATATGGACGCTAACCTTAATAAGAATAATAATATTTCTAATAGTCGTCGTAATAACATAAGTAATAAAGATCATTGGAAACAACTCAAGGTTAATAACAACTTTATAACAAAATATTATATTAATTTCAATAATACATACTTCTGGAAAGCTGGAAAAGTGTTTTCAAGTCTTTCTCCAGCCCCTAAATGAAAAATTATTATTAAATTTTATTATTATTATTATTATTATTATTATTATTATTATTATTATTATTATTATTATTATTATTATTATTATTATTATTATTATTATTTATTAATATTATTATGTATTTATTAGTGTTATTATTTGTTTAGTTTTTTATTATTATTTATTATGATTATTATTTATTATTTATTACTATTTATTATTATTATTATTATTATTATTATTATTATTATTATTATTATTATTATTATTATTATTATTATTATTATTATTAATATTATTATTAAAATATAATATGAAACTTTAAAAAAAATCTGTATGTGAAATAATTGTCAAAAATTTCTCAAGCGAGAAAATAATGAATAAAAAAATCGATGATGAACCGGAGATAATTGAGCAGCATGAAATTAGTTCACGAATAAATAAATATCAAATATATTAACGATTTAAATTTGTGGAGTATCTACCATATTAGAATTAAAAAAAACAAATTATACAGTTGATCAAGATTAGAAATAGATCTGATTCGTACATCGTTCATTTGAATATAGATGATATTGGACATGCAGCAATAGATTGAACAATTTCTTCCTATTTTTTGTGCGGTAGGATATGTTAAAATTTTTATCACTATTTTCATCTTTAAACTAAAACAAGGCGAATAAAATTCAAATCCAATGTCATAGACACATAATTTATTTGGTTGAATATCTCTTCGATTTTTGAAACTCATTTTATATTTTATTTTGTGAGATAATGAGAGGGAATTATTTTATTTGAAAAACTTTATTTGAAAAATTTGTTTATTTGAAATAATTAAGGATAAAAACTAAACATTTTATCTTATTGAATTTGTTGTGGCTATCAAATGACGATCATTTAAAGATCTACCGTGTATTATTTATTGCAGAAAGCACAGCGGCAGTGAATGAGTAAAATAATAATTATAAGAGAACGTCAAAGACAATGTTAAATTATAAAGAAAAGATTATTCAAGTTACTGAAAATTGATTAAATTTCTTTTTTCATAATGTATTTTAAAGTTCTCATTATATGTAAAAAGAAACCCAGAGAACTATTGATTATTTGATTCGATTTACTAGACATTAAAGATTTATTGAAGTAATTCAAGTAAATTCATATTTTTGTGTAAGAGCTTTTCCACAAAATTACAAATATCAATTTTGATTAGGCGAAAATAGATAACCTTCATCGTTGAAGATACAATTTCCTATTGCCTCAACAGGATGCATTAACTTTTATTGAGAAAATAATATTTTGTGTGACCGCAATTTTTAGGTAAATTTTTATATAAGGTTATAAAGACATTGAAATTATAGGAGTAAGCTCGATACTATTTTGATATTCAAACACGTGAGCTAATATTTTCGTTTTGATACTACTATTGAGATTTGAAAGTATTCCATACCTTTTTCCACTTGTTTTTATATTTATCTGCCGTATCTACAAGTTGTAAGACTAAAGAGGGTCTTATATCTTTTTATTCATTTTTAAGAACATTTTACTAAATGAAATAGCTTCTGATCTATATATTTTTCGACAAAAAGCTCCATCAAACTCAGAAAATCTCAATAAGAAGGAAGTACGGAGTATGGAAGTGTCATAACTCAAATGCCATTCTCATAGATTGTTGAGAAATAGTATGTTTCAATCGCCTACTGTGTTTAAGATGAGCATTGTATCCAATTTTTATTTTAATTCACACTACTGCAAACGCATCTCAAGTAATCGTCGAGGGATTACCTTCTTTTGTGGGGTTTCAGGAGTGTTAAATCAACGTTTGGAAAGCCTTAATGACGAAATTGACAGCTGATGGAGAAACTTGAATATGACAACGACACAGGTAAATTGACACACCATATTACTAATGAATTACTAAGTGAGTTCGGTGAGATCTTAAATGTGCAAGATTTTCTTTTCTTTGAAGGAAACTGTTTTGTCCCAATGCTTTTTAAATAAATTAAAACGTATGTTAAAAGACTGTTAAAAAGACTGAAAAAGTTTTTGTATTTTTCTTTTATTTTTTCCAGGATTATAGATATTTATAATTAGAGAACTTTTTTTTCTTTATAAAATATTGATTATAACCCGACGCTTTAAACACATTGCTAATTGGACTACCGTATTTTAGCGATTATAGTGCGCACTTTTTTTTGTGTATTTTTTTCTAAAATACCGATGCGCATTATATAAGACAGGTCAAAATTCGCTAAAATACGGTATTTTTCAAACTTTTTTTCCGAATCGAGCGCGAAATTTAGGTGCGCACTATATTCGCTAAAATACGGTAATTTGAATAATATTAGTCACACATCATTTACCCAAAGGTTTTTAATTTTGATTTATTTCATTAGTTACGAATGTCAATAGAGTTTTATTTACAGTAACTTAAGATTTATCAAAAGCAAAAAATTTCTCCTCGTAAAAATATTTGACAGTTCGGATTTTATATTACTTTTAAATATTCATCAGTAGCATTCTAGAAATTCAACTTTAAAAATTATTGACTTTTGCCATGGATATTGTATATATTTGGTACATGGAATAATATAAAAATTAAACAAAGGGAAAATGTATATCGGCTAAAATATACTCCCTCTGTCCAAAAATGATAGTCCAGTTTGATATAACACTGCAATTTCTTTTATACGTAACAGTGATACTTAAAATGCAGTTTTGTTATTTGTTCAATCAATAAAATAAAATTATTTAATGTGTTTATACTGTAAAAGGTTTTACAAAACCGTTCAATTTTATATTCTCTATTGACAATCATTTTGGGGAAAAGGCTAAAATGCAACTGGACTATCATTTTTGGACAGAGGGAGTAGTTTTTTTTATTATAATGACATAAAACTTAATAGCAATATTTTGATTTAAATTAGCAAATAGGTGCGAGATTAGTAGTTCTCAACCTTTATTTGTTATTTCTTTTTTTACATATGTTTTATAACTAGGCTTGCCAACTCTCCCGTTTTTGCTGGGCATCTCCCGGAATCGGCTTTCGTCTCCCGGTTAACTATGACCTGGGAAATGTAAATCTCCCGTCTTTTCGTTTTTACAATATTTTACAATTTTTCAAGAAAAAAGTGCGGTTTTTGAAGTTTTAACTTTTATTTGATTTCTCTAAATTAATGATAGTCAAGATTTATTTTTGCTCATAGTCACCGAAGTTAAAATTGTTTGTTCGAGGCGAGCAATTTTATGTTTTTCTTCTTACCCACGTTATTAGTTTGTCACTATCAGGTTTTTTTCACTTTTAAAATGTAAAAAATAATATGTAAAAATAATTGTTTTGTTTAAATCTTTATGGTATTAATCATCATATTAGTCATCACCAAAAAAAACTGAAAAAACCCCTGTTATATTATTTCTTAAGCGTTATACTGTTCGCAATTTTATAATCTCCCGTGTTCGAGGTTGTGGGAGTTGGCAAACTTATTTATAACGCGCACAATCTCCACGGAAATGGTGCATTTCTCATAATTTAGATAATCGATCAAATTTTTTTAATAATTTGCACATCTCTCATATATAACATTATACTATTTATTACAAAAACGTTAGGGATAATTCTAGGGATTAAAAACATAATAGATAAATACTAAAATAATGCCATTTTTATCTTTTATTGTGTATTTTTATTGTTAGGTTCGGAATCGTTTTGGTTGATTTTTGAAAATTACATTTGTTTTGTTACTAGTTTCTATTTAAATCTAAAAAAGAATTCAATTCAATCAATAGATGTAGGATTAGGAAGATTATTTCAAACGTCCTACAATAAGAAGTACGACTATTACGTTACAAGAGTATTGGATGATTTTAAATTAAAGACTGAAATGCCTTCTTATATTGAATTCTCTGACTGGATAAAGGAATGGAGTGAAAAACTAACTGTTGACAATATATCGAAATATTTCAAAATAGCGGGAGCTCAGTGGTTAAAGGGTTAATGTCACTTCCAAAAATTTGAGCAGGGATTTGCCCTTATTTTTCGTTTTGATAATTTAATATTGAATATATTGGTAATTATTACTCGTTGAGTATGGTTTTCATTATGAGCATGTGACTAAAACCCATTTTAAATTGCCCTCTGGTGTATATAGTATATAAATGTGTGATTGAATTTCATCTCTCTTTATTTTCCACTGGAATTTGGTTTAAATCGATGACGTAACTTTATATTTTGGTTTCAATCGATGATGACGTCATAGATTTTAATATTTCATATGAATATACTTTATATACTTGGAATTATAAACTTTGTTTTAATTGACTAATTAGGCAACCATTAGTCCACCATTTTGGATTTCCCATTTCATAAGATTTTGTTATGTTTGTGACAACGGTTTAGGTAATCTGACATCGTTATGCAACCCATCAGTAATGAAATAAATTTGTATATAAATATTATTGCTTGAAATGAATCTTGGTAAGTTAGTGAGTGCAGCTTGTGTAGCTTTGAAGAATACAAAATATTTTCCAGATATAAAACTTGTATAATCCACCATACAACTTAAGTTAACTCTTAAAATGGAGTAAAATCGTGTACAAAATCAATATGCTTTGACTAAATTTAGGTTTAAATAAGGTTTAAATCGATCTAATAATTTTAATTTGTAATTACTGACTGCAACGAACAAATTGGCAAAATATAATAAAATAAATATTAAAGCTAAAACTTGAAATTTTTAAATTTTGTTATTCTCTAGTGTCATAACATATTTCCAACGTATAAGATAATAATAATATTAATTATAAAGAAAAATTAAAAATTACCTCCTCGATGACTGATATGAGATGCGTAAAAATATCGTTTTCGCTTTCTGTGGAGAATTCCGGGCTTTTTTAAAAGTATTAATGATGTCAAAACATATACTCCGAATAACCCAACAATTGCACCAGTCATTATCACGACGAGACTCTAGAAATTATTCATGATGTTAAATTTAATTATTTATAAAAATGGAGTTTTGTAAAAATATGTATCAATTACCATAATAAATAAAATTATCAAAAAATAACCAAATTTAATGGTGTAATATGACCTACAGCTTGTAAAACAAATCCACCAATAGTTTACAGTTTAAAAATGAAAATGATATAATTATTTCTTTAAATAAAAGAAAGACTATTCGCAAAATTAAAATTTCAAACAAAATATTTATGTATTAATAAATAAAGTTAAGGTTAAATTGAAATAAATAAGTTTTTAAACCACGTTGCGTCGACTTTTCGTCAACGTAGTTACAACCGATCCATTAAGCACTGAAATTCGCGAAATTTAGAAATTATAGGTAACTAAAAATAAATTGTTATTCTTGATTTCAACGAAAGTATTTGATTTTGATTAAAATTTTTATTTTAAATTCGCGTGTTGCTTCTTTAGTGTATTTCGAATTTATTAGGTAAGTTATAATCACAGAATCATTCCCAATACATTACTCATTCGAACTTATTACATATATTTAATGACAAGCCTTGTCCGTCCAAAAGGCGCATTTAATAAACATACAAAATTCAATTCGGGCACATTAAGAAACGCTTAAAATCGATTATCGTTGTGGTGGGTTACAGGTAGTCAAACATCTTACCCTTTCGCGTTGTTTCCAGCGTAACCCATAATACAATGATGATCCTACCAATTGATACCAGATGAGTGATCATCGTTAGTACTCGCCAAAAGTGAGCGCACTACTTTCACTATAATTATCGGGTACTTTTTGGGTCCAAGGACTATCGATAGAAGATATACGTCCGATTTTGCTCTGGTCCCTTGACTTTATTGTTTTCCCAAATTTCATAACTCTTCCACTCGTTCTCATCAAACTAACATACATTCACACTAGCATAAAGGTACTACAAATTTTATTCATAATCAGATCACTCGTTTATTGTTCGTGAGAAGGTTCGTGTTGTGACGAATCTGGTTCGATCGGGCGTCCTTGGTCAGCTAATCGCAGTCGTTTCAACCGTTCTCTTCCATCCCGACCTAGTCGTTTTCGCTTAGACTTGGTGGTTTTGGCCATACGCATTTCGGCCAGCTCCGTAGACATTGGGCAAACTGTGGCCGTGACATGCTCGTCTATCGTTTTCTGATTCAGGCGTGTCTCTATTGCTCGCATTTGTACTTTTAGCGCACGGATTTCAGTTTGGTCCTGAGTACTTTGGAGCTGCAATTGCTCGATAAGCTTCATGCGCTTGTGCTTATATGGTCATCGCGGAATTTAATCTCCAACCTCGGTCTCACGAGCTGGAATATCGCGGTTCGGTCACGAATTTGGTACTGCCACTCTTTTACTAAGTTCGGTGTAATGTGATCGTGGGAACTATCCTAAATGTCTATTCTCCGTGAGATGATGGACACGAATATGATGTCGTCACCCGACACTTATGGAATTAATTGTCGATATTCTACTTGACTTGATTCTACGTCTATCATTTGTGCTATTTTCTACAGGATCGGTTAAATCTGCCGTTATGTTGTTTTTACACCCTTTGTTTTTACAATTATTACTAATACTGTACCTCTCTATACCAATATCGAGATTTTTTTAATCGTGGCGCAATATTTTCTTTTTCTGCTCAGCTATAAAAAATTAGAAGGAACGTTGCCCGAGTGGCCTATTTGTAATTACAATAAAATTTGATTTTTTTTGTGCGAATATATCTGATCCTATGCATTTGAGCCACAGTGGGTTACTGGAGTATTTGAGGGGGTCACCTAAAAAAATTTTATTTGTAATTTTTTAATTTAGACATAAGTTAAATATACATAATATACTTAATATACCTAATATACCTTGTTAGGGATATTTAAATAATTAATTTATAAATAAAATATATACTATATTATAAGACTTAAGTAAAGCATAATAAGTATAAAAGCTGGCACGCATAATTAGCATTATTATTTAATTAATTAATTCGCCATTTAAATCGGGTGTTTTAATAATACCAGATTTAAGCAATAATTTGTATTTTGTATTTTGTATTAAAAAATAAATATTTGTAGATTACTAACTGGTTATTATTAACATACCTATACATAAGTTGAATATACCTAAAGTTGAATATACCTAACGAGATGGGTGGTCATTTTACTCGAGGGGGGTCATACATAAAATTTATAAATTATAATTTTAAAAATTTCAAAATTTAGTCAAGCATATATAAATAAGTAATTTACAATTAGGATGGGATTAATAGCAGTAGTATTTTATAGGGGTTTAAAAAAAATTGCAAATTATAATTTTAGATTTAAAACCTATATAATTAAGCGATTTACGTTAATGTATTTATTAACAAGTACATTATTGGGGTCAGTCATGAAAGTTTTAAGAGTTTCACGTTCAAATTTTAACATAAAATAAATATATCCAAACGTACTTTATATTAATATGTATACCATTTACAATGGTTCTGATATGATTTTTGAATCATAAAAATTTAAATTTAATCAAATACAAACTAACCCAAGTAGAGTCTTTTATATCAATAAAAGTGCTATTTGGAGGGATCCTTTATAAGCTTATAACTTTAAATTCAATTATTGTATGTGTAGTGTCTATCGATATGATTATCGATATATTTAAAACTATAAGGGTTCGTTTGCAAAATTATAAATTTAATAAGTAAAATGTAAGTGTTATTTATAAAGAATTATATTTATGTAGAATTATAAGGGGATTGTTTACGAAATCTCAAACGTCACATTGAAATTAGAAGTGATATACAAGCAGTATTTATTAATATAATTACAAATATATCTAGGATGGTAGGGCACAACCATAAGTTCAAATCTACTGGTAAAATTTAAGATTATAAGTTGGGTTTCATAAGTAGTATATATAAGTAGTGTTACTATAATTGTAGACATATATGATATTATAGGGGGGTGGTTTATAAAATTTAGGATTATGAACATTTTTATTTACAGTAAAACCTCTACTTAAGACCACCTCCCTAAAGAGACCACCTCTAGTTAAGACCTCTATTTCTTCGGAACCAAATTTACACAGTAGTTTACTGGGACAAATACTGAGAAAGAGCCACCGGTCATAATTAATAAATCTTTAAGGCCTAGGTGCTTCAAAAACATCGATATGTCTAAAATGGGTGTTGAATGGCATGCAAATAGAAAGGCTTGGATGACCAGTACAATTTTCAAGGAATGGTGTACCAAGTTCAATGAGAAGCTTTTAAAAGAAAAGAGAAGAATCCTGATAGTATTGGATAATGCAACGTGTCATCCTAAAATGGATTTAAGCAATATAAAATTTGCATTTCTTCCTGCAAATACTACCAGCAAATCTCAGCCTTTAGACCAAGGTATAATTAGATCTTTCAAGCTGGAATATCAAAAAAGAATGCTCTCTTCATTATTGTCGTTTTATGAAACAACTGCCAATGTAGAAGAGTTGTTGAAAAAAATCAATCTCTCTAATGTTGTTGAGTTTGTAAAGGAGTCTTGGAATGCTGTTAAGCCGTCAACAGTTGAGAGCTGTTTTAAAAAATGTGGGTTCTGCTCGGATATCACGGTTAAACCAGATATTATAACTGAGATCGAACAAGACGTAACAGATTTAGCTAAGAAGCTTGATTTCGACTTTGACCTTAGTGAGCTTGACATTTCTCTTGAACAAAACTGTTTTGAGAGTGACTGGGAAGAAAAACTGATTTCTTCTTACACTAGTTTGGATGATGCATCAAGTGAGGTTTCTGAACCAAACGAAGAAGAATCTGATTTACCAAAAATTGATTTAAAAACATCTTTATCTTATATTCAGCAGATTAAGAATCTTGGAATGGAACTGGGTGACAATAAATTAGTTGACATAATGTTTCAAGCTGAACAAAAGTTGACGAATATGATAGTTTTTGATAACAGTGAAGCCAAATCGAAGAGACAAACAACATTAGATGAGTTTTTATAATAAAATCTTCAATTTAAGTCTAGTTTTCTTTATAAAAATATAATCCTCTCTAATAGGACCACCTCTAGTAAAGACCACTTTTGGTCCGGAACCAAGGGTGGTCCTATTAGAGAGGTTTCACTGTATAAGTAATATATAGAAGTAGTATCAGTATAATTTTAGATATACCTGGGGCTATAGGGGGGGGGGGTGATTTGTAAAATTTCAGGTTATAATTTCTTTATTTATAAGTAATATATAAGTAATATTAGTATATAAAGAGATTTGAATCTATTCTTCAAAAACATCTGTTTGTTGGGGTTCAACAAGAGAGGCACAAAAATGAGGTGAAAATCGATAAAAACACCAAATTCAAAATAAAAATTTAAAGTACAAAATATTAATTAAAAATCAAAAATTTTAAAAAATGAATATTTTCTGGGGGAAACTGGTATGGGCGGATGCTAAATAATGAGACGAGTTCTGCTATAATAAAATAAAATCAATGGGGGGTCCCTAAAAGGAATAAATTACAAAAAACAAAAATTAATTAACTATTGGAAAACCCGAGCTAATGGGAAACCCGAGCTAATGGAGAACCCGAGCGAATTAAGAAATCCAATTTTGGGAAGGCAATTAATTCAGCCGGAGAAATCCAATTTTGGGAAGGCAATTAATTTAGCCGGATAAAATAAAAGTAATAAGAGCGTCAAAGAAAATGAGCCAATTCCCTTAAATTGAATTAGACCTCCAAGAGGAAGCCCGGGGGGAAGTAAGACCAAAAATAATTGGCAAAAAAAAAGTCAATTACCAAGTGGGTATAAAAGCAACTGGCAAGAAAACAAAACGGCCAGTTGGTCGAAAAAAAATAAAGTCGAAGTAACGAGAGCGAAAAAAGAAAATAGTAAAGTTGAGATTTGTGGGCAATTGCAGACAAACCGGATTGTGTCAAGTGTGAGTAAACTAATAAAAGTGTAAAAGTGTAACTGCATCAGTGTTAATAAAGATTTTGTGTTGGGTTATTTATTTATTTATTTGGAAAAGAACACAAAGGAGTCAGACCGTAGTACCGACTTACATCAAAAACCCAACATATTTGGTGAGCCCTACGTGATCAAAAGTCGGTGAAGATTTGTTGAAATTGTGATAATATTTGAGTGATACCGAGGTGTAAAAAGATCGGTGAAAATTTGTTGAGATTGATAAAGTATCGAAAAATTTGGAAAAAGATAATAATAATTAAATAAATAAATATTGAAGTGAAACTTTTATTTGAAAGTGGTGAACATTATTCGAGAATTATTAAAGTGGTGATTTTATTATTGAAGCAAAGTGGGAAAATTTGTGGCGATTGATTGTTGAAAAGTCAAAATTAAAACGAAAGGTAAATTTTGTAATTGTAACACTTTAAATTTTAGACGAGTAAAGCCTGTGTTGACCCGATCATTTTATAAATTGAGAAGCCAAACACTAATAGAGAATTTAATGAGTACCCAAAGACTAACCAATAATACAAATAACAATGACGAAACACCTGTGTCCACGGTGGGCAACGGCAAGGAAGGCAATGATTATGCGAGTTGTCAAAAACTACCTGTAGATCAGTACGGTGGAGATCCGCTGGAATTTGTCGATTTTATGGCAGATTACTATATGTATGCGACAGCTTATGGATGGAGCCAATCGATAATGGTGCAAAGACTACCACTTTACCTGAAAGGAGCAGCCAGAGAAGCGTGGCAACAAATTGATAAAAGATTAGTAGCAAATGACTGGACAAAGTTGAAAGACGCGCTAGCCACGAAATTAATCGGAGGGGATATAAAACGGATCATGCGACAGAAATTCTTTAACCGCGTACAAAAGCCAGAGGAATCGGTAAGTGAGTTTGCTTATCATTTATCAACTCTTGCAGAGAAAGCGTTCGAAGTGAAACCAGAACAGGCCGAGATGGCAAAGCAGGTAAAAGAATTATTGCAGGATCAATTTTTGTCAGGAGTAAAGAAAGAAATTAAAAAGGCTCTATGCTATGTTGATTTTAATGACTTTGATGAATTGATCAAAAAGGCAATGAAAATTGAGCTAAATTTAAAAAGCACACAATCAAAATCAGAGTCGTTTGCAGTCATCTCAGGCGCAAGCGAAAGATCAGTAACCCCAATTAGAAACAATCGTTTTCAACAAACAAGTAGTCCATCACCAAAATTTAGATCCAAATTTGAGTCGAACAAGTCAACAGATATTCAAATAGATGGAAAGGAAGGTCCCATCCAATGTAGTCATTGCCAAAGGATTGGACACCATGTTAACCAATGCTGGTTTAAAAATAGAATACAGAGAAGCCCAATTCCGATTCATTGTGATAATTGCCAAAGAATGGGACATGACAGCAATCAATGCTGGTCCAAAAATAATGTACAACGGAGTCCAAGGCAAATGTGGCCTGATTGGTTAAAAGGAAATGGTGCGAAAAGTTTCACTAAAGCGAACATTAATGAGCAGAGAACTAATGATAACTTACAATGCTTTAATTGCGGAAGAAAAGGGCATGTGTCACGAAATTGTTTTGCCAGGTCAAGATCAACATCAACATCACCATTTCAATATGAATTATAGACCAAATAATACCATTAAATCAACCCCAGTATGGACAAAGCAAATGGGAACAGTTTTAATGTCTACGTTACCAGCAGATGGAATGCGATTTATAAAAAGGAAATCACAAATAAATGTGGTCGAATGGTATATGTAACAAATTATAAAAGTGTTTACGTGTCTAGAAATGTTGTGGAAGAAGCAAAAATTAAAATTCATAGAGATGACATTAAACTTACTCATTATTTTAATAATAAAATTGATTATTTGTTTCATTTTAGTCAAAACATCATGGAAAATGTATATAGAGAAATGATTCTGAACGATTGTAAGTTAAATAAAGAGATTCTCCGAAATCGGATGGCGATGGCAATTACGAATCCAAATTTAGTAGCACCTATGCTAATATCAGAAAATGGAGTGTTCTCGAGAATATTTGGAGAAGCTTTATACAGTTACAAATGCAAAGAAGTCACAGTGAAAATTGCCAAATACGAAAAATGTACGAACGAATTACCAGTAAGCTTTGGGGGAAAGGTACGATTTATGGAACCGATAACTAGAATCTTGCTTGATGAACAAACTAAACCAAAACTTTTGCAATGCAATCGATTATTAGCCCCTTTATACCGACTAGCTACAGACTCATGGATAGCCTTACCAGATTATCGTGGGGTCAAGACTCCAGACAAACTAGAATTAACAAATTTAGAATACCTGATAAATTTCACATCACTAAACAAAATGGCACAAATGGGCTTGTATGCAAGCGAAGATATCGAAGAAGCTCAAAGGAATTTGTGGTTTCCATCCAAACAGGAACGAATAATTTCAGAAATGATTGACACAGTATTACCGAATGGAGAAGGAACAGTAAATTACGAAAATTTGCTAACACCTGATCATTTCAAACGAGCTACATATAAAACGATGGAAAAGATTTGGGGCAAGTTCATGTTTTTGGGACAAGCATGTACAGGTTTAATTGGAATTTACGTGATTGTGATAACGGCAAAGGTGGTAGTGTCGCAAATGTTGTCAGTACATCGAATATATGCAATATCGGGATGGTCATGGAAATTAATTATTGGTTGTATTCCATTGTTGGCTAGATTCTTTATTATAGATCATCAATTTAAAGAAATGGCAAGAGTAAGGGCACAATTAAGAAATGGCCGGAAAAGTGAGGAATCTACGTGTCAGTCGGAAGATAAAAACGACGATCGTAATGATGATAACAACAACTGTGAATCAGAGCATAAATGCTTTCGAAAAAGTGTAATAAAGAGTAAAGTAGAGCCAGAGTCCAGGTTCTTGCTTGAACCAATGCCAAAATTAAGCGGGATTGATACTCTTAGTAGATGGTACATCCCGACATTTAGACCAACAGCACCAGTATATCCAAGTGAAAAACTAAAAGAGATGAAATCGGTCGATAATATCACAATAGAATTAGAGAAGATTGAACCAACGAGTGCTGAAATTGAAAGAAAGAATATGCTTGGCCTACCATGCAGCTATGCACTAACGACAACAGTAGTAGGAGGAAAACAACCTCGAATAAACATACAGTTTAACAAGAGAAAAGTGGAAGCTTTATTAGACTCAGGCTCAAGTCATACTATAGTAGCGGAAAGCTTCTTGACGTATCAGGAGAAAGCCAAAATAAAACCAACGAATCACATTATTAAATCAATGTCACATAATGCACTAAATATTGTTGGAAAATTAGAAGTTAAACTGATAATTGGAGATCAAGAAATAATTCATTGGGTATCAGTGATGAGAAAAAGTCCTGTAAAATGTCTTATTGGCATGGATGTCATGGAGCAACTACATGGAATCTCTCTTGATCTGAGAACTGGAAAACTAATAAAAGGACAAATGGGTGAAGTAGTGCCTGAAGTAGGAGAGGTATTTCTAAACCAAACATTGGAAGTACCACCAAAAAGCGAAGTAATATACTATGCAGATGTTATGAGGGTCTCAGATGAGGAGTACATATTTGAGCCAAATCAAAAGCTGGTTGAAAAATACGATGTGCCTATGTGTGATGAAGTAGGTGAAAGTCCAAAATAAGTCAGTACCAGTTAGAATAGCGAATTATAGTGCAAGATCCGTTGAGATAAAACCCAAAAACCAAATTGGGAAAATTAACAAAAATCAAATCAGAGGAAGCTCAGAAGTTACCGAGAAATATAAAAATTTATAAAGAACCTCAGATCACAAGCAAAGATTTGACGGATTTGCAAAAACAAGAATTCGGTGCATTATTAAAGAAATATAGAAATGTATTTGCAAAACATGAGTATGATCTGGGACTCACTCAGGTGATTGAGCATGAAATACCATTACTCAACGAAACCCCAATAAAATTACGGCCGTATAGAATACCATACATACATCAGGAAGAAAGTGATCGGCAAATCAAAGCAATGAAAGAATTCAATATAATAAGAGATAGTTCCTCACCATTCTCATCATCAATAGTAGTAGTTAAAAAGAAGGACGGTGATTTAAGATTTTGTGTCGACTATCGAAAATTGAACCAAGTAACGAGAAAAGATACATATCCTATTCCTGTTCCACAGGAAATGTTCGATCAGATGGGGGAGGTGCAATATTTTACGGTAATAGATCTTAATAAAGGATACAATCAATTTAAAGTCAAAGAGGAAGATAGAAGGAAAACTGCATTTTCAGATGGGAAGGGTCTATATGAGTTTAACGTGTTACCATTCGGATTAACAGGAGCACCTGCTACATTTCAGAGAGGTATGAATTTTGTTTTGCGCGATATACCACATGCATTAGTGTATATTGACGATATTAATAATATTTTCGAATAGTTTTCAGGAACATTTGCAGGATGTGGAAACAGTATTCAAGCGATTGTTAGAAGCAAACTTAAAAATAAAACCCTCCAAATGTGAATGGGGAAAATCTGAAGTAGTTTATGTGGGTCATATCATTTCGCGTCGAGGTTTGCAACCAAATCCAGAAAATGTAGAGAAAATTAAGGAATATCCTATTCCCAAGGATGTAGATCAGGTTCGACAATTTCTGGGATTAGCTAGTTATTACAGAAAGTTTATTAAAAGTTTCTCACATGTCGCACAACCTTTGAACATGTTATTGAAAAAGCAAGCAAAATTTAAATGGACAACAGCTCAGCAAGAAGCGTTTGATAAACTCAAAGAAAGCTTAATAAAACAGCCGATATTAAGATGTCCGAACTTTAAAAAACCGTTTATATTAATGACAGATGCCAGTAATTTCGCATTAGGCGCGGTATTAGGACAGCAAGTAGAAGGGGAAAAAGATCATGTAATTGCTTATGCCAGCAGATCATTGAAACCTCATGAAAAAAATTATTCGACAATCGAAAAAGAAACGTTAGCATTGGTATATGGGATAACCACTTTTCGACAATACCTAGTAGGGCAGAAAATTTGTTGTCTTTACGGATCACAATCCGTTACAATGGCTAATGAAGCACAGAGATTCGGCCAGTAAATTAATTAGGTGGTCAATTGCGTTACAAGAATATGATTTCGAGATAAAGTATCGTACAGGAAAGTCAAATGCAAATGCGGATGCTATGTCGAGAATACCCGTAGAAAATAATGTTGATCAAGATGAGAAAAATTGCGAAAATACAATATTCATTGGCAATTAAAACGGAAAATAATATCGAAAAATTACAAGATGATCAGGAAAATGACGAGGAATTAAATCAGTTACGTCAACATGCTGTCTCAATCAAAAAGGAGAGTGACTGGAAACATATTGCCGAAGAGAACCATAAATACATTATTCATGATGGTTTGTTAAAATGTGTACAAAATGAAAATTTGTTAATTATTGTTCCGACAAAACATCGAAAAGCATTACTGTTGTTGTATCACGATGGAGCATTAGGAGGGCATTTATCAGCGCGAAAAACATTATCAAGATTGAAACAGAAATATTATTGGAAAACGATGGAACAAGATGTCAGACAATGGTGTCATACGTGTGAGATATGCCTAACAAGACGAAATACGGGACGGAAAATAAAAGTTCCGCTTAAGCCTATGCCAGTGCCAAAGGCGCCAATGGAAATGACAGCAATGGACATCGTTGGTCCATTGCCGGAAACAACAAATGGCAACAAATACATTATTGTTTTTTGCGATTATCTTACTAAATGGCCAGAAGCTTATGCAATGCCAAATCAGAAAGCAGAAACAGTTGCGAAAATATTTGTGGAGAATATTATTTTTCGATACGGAGCACCAAAGAAATTACTTACAGATCAAGGAACAAATTTTCAGAGTGAATTATTTAAATCAATTACAGATTTATTTGGTATATTGAAACTTAGTACCTCACCATATCATCCACAAACAGATGGTCTAGTTGAAAGATTTAATGGGACACTAATTAATATGATATCATCCTATGTAAATAGGAAACAAAAGGATTGGGATTTATTCATTAAACCATGCTTATTTGCATACCGGAATGCAGTAAATGAAAGCACTGGAGAAACACCCTTTTATCTCATGTATCTACGACGAAACAATATGCCAGTCGATCTAGAATTTCAGTCACCTATTTCCCAATATATGGATGTGTCAGATTATAAAATAGCTATGCATGAAAGACTACAGTCAGTATGGATCCAAGCTGGACTTAACATAAGGCATCATCAAGAAGCGTATAAAGAATGCTATGATAAACGCGCACGGGCGCATGACATTAAAATTGGAGATCTCGTGTATATAAACAAACCAGAACCAACAAAAGGCTTGTCAACGAAATTGCAACGACCGTTTAAAGGACCATATCTAGTGTGTGATACGACAGAGACTAACTTAAAATTGCGTCCACAAAACAATAAAAAGGCTGGGACAATCATCGTTCATGTAAATAGATGCAAGAAGATAATAGAAGATGAATCACGTTATCCATTGAGATCAAAACCAAATAAAGATGCAGGGAACCCAGTAATTAAACAAAAGTTTACAAAAAACCCTGCTCCATTGAGTTACATCAATAAAGTTTTATTGATTACAACAGTAATGATTATCAATATAATGTCAGTAAATGCAGTGAGAGTATTCCCGTTATATGCAACTAATACAGTTGTATTATTAGACAAAGTTCATATTTATTCAACATGTACTCAAATAGTTTGGGTTTATTATGCTGGAGGAGCAGAAGAAATAGAGATAAATAATCTAATAAACTATTTTGAACCCCCAATAAAATTGAACAGCACCAAAAATATTTATGTGGCTAGACAATTAACAATGAATTATGAATACCCTTGGTTAATTACGCAATTGGATTCGAAAAGTAATAATACAAAAATACAAAATCTTATACGCATTAATATTTGGACAAAGAGATTACATAATCGAGTATCAATTGAACCACTGGTAAATGGAATTGACATATATTGGGAACCCCAGGAATCCCAACAAGTAAAAGCAGTTTTTCAAAATTATGCGATAGATACATTGAATAGCAGAAAACCCTTTATAAAGTATGCAAATTTAAAATTACATCATAACTATAATATTCTGATTCACTATTATGAAAAATCTTTATACGAAAACGGAACTGAAATTGATAGTCAATGGATCAGAATACACTCTAGTCAACATATGATACGATTAGTTAATGAAACAAATCGGGTTACTTTTCATATTTTCAACCAATTAGTGAATGTTACCCGACAAGCGGAGCCCAATCAAAAAGCTATTTTATATTATTATGGAAAAATTCAATCGGTATTAAATGAAAAAAATAAATCTCAAATATTAACTTTTCGTCAACGTTCACCAATATCGACGTCAAAATTTGTGTTCATTAAAATAAAATACTATAGACGTTCTCTATTTTCAAATTTATGGCAATTACTTTAGTGGAAAATAAAATTGTGCAAATTCCATCTATTAACTCGCAGTATGGAAATCGAAACAAATCAAATCAGTCCAACCGAACCCCTAGCTCTGTCAACGTAATCATCTTTTCTAGCATCAATGAGTCAATGACTAATAACGAAACCATATCGTCATTAAAAACTGACAGTGAAATTGTGTGTGTAACATTATTAATAACTACTCTCATTATAACAATCTCTCTCATTATTCTCATTATCATTGTGCTAATTGAATTTCGAACAATACCCAAACCTTCTACGAATCGATCCGAGATTGCGAGACCTTGGATCGTTTATGAAGAAACATTTGTGTAGTAAGACATAAATACTTTGCATGCAAAATTGATAAAGTAGTAGTAGTAATATAGTACAAATATTTTATGGATATTATTAATATTTTATTTCATTATGGATATGATCAATATTTCATTTTATTTTACTTGTGAATCTGCACTTTTCAATGTCAACGGAAAGAATCAATTTGATTGGTTAGCGCTGTGTTAAGGGGGAGAGAAAAACGGGGTTAAGGGAATTTTCATAGGGGTATTAAAAGAGGGTTAAATCCATTAAACTCCATTAATTTTGAGAAAAAAAATATATCAACAATTAACTAAACGGTAATTATTATTATTTATTTATATAACTAGTCGGTGGGACGGTATCCTTTGGGTACCCCATCTCAACCCTAGTGTTAAAATTAAATTAACTTCAAATTTTAATTATATGACTATTGTAGAAAAAATGGAACAAATACAGTTGGCAAGGTCGACCTACGACAGCTACATCAAAATGAAGAACAATCATGCCGGACAAAAAGTATACCGGATCAATGACAATCTCCAAATCCCAAATTATTTAAGAATTGATGACCGAAAAATGAAGATCCAAATGTTTACGATCATGAGGATGTCAAAATTGCGATTAGCAGAAGAAGTCGAGATGTCAAGGAAAGAAGAATATCATCTACATGTGATCAAGGGTACCGTTGAGGTACTGACGAATGACAACAAAGTGTGTTGGGAACTTAAAAAATTTACGTCGTGGAAGCTGCAGAGAGACTTCATGTGGAGAATGTTACGAGCAGCGAATGAAGAAACAACCATGGTAGTGGAAATCAGAATCGAAAATGAAGCGAACGAAGTTCCGCAGATGCAGCCAAGTGCAAGAGAAGATCCAATGTTAATGAAAATTTCGAAAGAAATGTTGAAAAGGAAAATGTCGTTTCTCAGAAAGGAAATGGATTTGGAAGAAATCCGCAACAGAATATTGTTTATTGATGCAGAATATGGCACGTCTGAACAAGGAAAAATGGTCCCTCTAGCACTAGCGATTATGAATTATTATGGAAAAATAATAAAGAATATATACTTGACTCCAAGAGGAAAAATTCGCCATTTTAATTCAAGGATTCACGGAATCACAGAAGTAGCTAGCAGGAATCAATGCGATCAATATGTGGCAACAAAGGACATCCAACAATTGACAGTTGGCAAGATACTAGTGGGCCATGATTTACATGCAGAATTGCAATATTTGGGAATATGGATTGAGCAATTATATGGCATTCGTGATTTGGCAGCGGCACCAGTACTCCAGAACAGGGGAGTAACCAGGAAAGGAGAATGGTTCAAATTACAAACCGTAGTGAGAGAAATATGTGGAGAAGAGACACAAATCGGTGTGCATTCGGCTCTAGAGGATGTGAAGAGCATTCGCAAGGTATATCAGAGAGTGGAAAATCAATGGATTGATGATATACCAATGCCCAAAAACCTACCATCAAAGAAATACTCGTTGGATGAATATAAAAAACTTCGAGAGGTACCATCAGCATCAACTACAATAGCGGAGAAAGTGGCACAAATTCTGGTTGACGATGTAATGGAAGCAGAACAAATTGACTTGACAAGCGAGGAGAATGTGGAGATGGAGACTGAAAATCCATTAATTCCATTAAAGTGGGCCACCGAATCGTTTTTGGAAATTTCACAAGAATGTGTTTCAGTAATGATAAGTGTTTCGATGGTAAGAATACACCCAACACTTGAGTATGGTCCAATGCCCGAATGTCGACAAGCGAGAAAAGGAAAAACACTTCAAATATTGATGTTGGGGAGACTGTAACCATCGATGGGGTAATCTATGAACGGGAAGAAACAATAATACGGTATCGGCATGGAACCAAACAATTGGAAATAAAAATGAACTAAATTAATATGTATATATATATATATATATATATATATATATATATATATATATATATATATATATATATATATAATATTTATAAAAATAAATAATGTTGAACTCGCGTTGTCTCATTTATTAATTGGTAGCTCATCAGTTAAACCCCATAATTAGAGAAAAAAAAATGTATAAATAATAAATAAAACTTTTAATAACAACATACACATTCCCAATTGTCGGAGTTTGGCTACCCTGGACAACAATTGGAAATGTGTGGTTGTCAGTAGTCATTGATTTTTCCATTGAAACCGTTTATGAATAAATGGAACTATATTGTAACTAAATCTATATTTGTTTATAAGTTTCTCTGTGTATCTCGGTGTCTCTATATCTATATTTATTTATCCAAAACTTTTTATCTATATCTATGCATAAAATTTGAGTATAGACGAAAATTATTAATTTATTGGATAAAAATATTTATTCAAATGATTAAAAATAGAAATTAATAAAGATTAAATAACTTACTTCCTAAAATCCAAATAGAAATAAATAAATTCAAATTTTCTTTCTCCTGGAGTTTGAAAAGGAAACTCTTATAATCCCTGTTGCCAGAAAGAGGATTTCATAATAAATTTTTCTTTGTTAATAACAAATAAAAATTCTGTCAAATTAAGTTGTCTGCAGAAAAATTTGCAATAACCAGAACAGAAAACTCAACAAAAATTTATCATTATCTGGAATCATCATCATTCTAGATTTTTCCACATTTTTTCGTAGTCTTTTCTTACAGATTGGAATGCGCTTACTTCTTTTCCCACGATAACAGAAGGCAATCACTAATTTGTTCCTTAATGCGCATTCGTTTTCAACTTATTTTACCCTGATTTATTGAAGGCTGAGTTTGCAGTTATAGTGAAAAAAAAAAATTGGAAAATCTCAATGAAATTTTAAATACAAATATATAATAATTTTTAGGATTGATTTATACGTTAATGACTTGAAAGCATCTTGTATCATAGAAGTGGTGAGAATAGATCTTTGAGTTCATTGTGACCATTTAAACACCAAATTTTCGAGTGCAAATCAATTAAAAATCTACAAAATTCATCCTAATTCAAAAACGGAATCTATATAACTCATAGTGGTCTATGGGGCTAACATCTACATACTTCATGGTTTCATATTCGCTTCGAAATCAACAATATTCATGTTTCCGCGCACCATTTTAAGTTGGAAATAGATTTTCGATTTCCAGTTAATACAGTGACAATTGCGATAATTAATTTTAAGTATATGTTTCAATTTATTGTGTTAAATCATCAAAGAATCTGAAAATTATTTTACACAATATAATAAATAATCAATATAAGTTTATGTTAACAAAAAATTTATCCACCTGCATAAGAGGACGATCTTGAGGTAATAATAAATAAAGTGTACTTGAAAAGTATGGTGTGTAAATTTATCAGCAATGGTTAATAAGTCATTACAAGCATGAGTATCAGCAAAAGCTCGGATACCTAAGCAATTAGATGGATCAAGCTGCTGTTTTAAAAATTCACAACAAACATCTTGAATTTCTGATAATTGTACTAAACAAGCAGCTGGTAGTAAACACTGTACATTCCAATCTTCAATAATAATTTGAGATGTATAACAAAATTCTACCAATGCTTCAACAGCACTTTCATCGATATCCCTTAATGTTACCTAATATCGTTGATAAAGATAACCAAATATTTAATTACTTCAGTTTGTTGTGATTCAGATAATTCGCCAGTAAACATAGCTTTAAAATAAGGACTACATGCAGATAACACAATTCTATGGGCTAAGATTTTTCTGACCAACAATCAAGACTACGTCACATAATTCGCCGTGTTTTCTTAGTTGATTAATGGATTCCAAAGTAATTTTTGGGTGCTTCTCAGAGAAGTAGCATAATTTGTTAAACGTATTAGAATTGAATGCACCCCCAGAACATTGATTTCCAGTAATAATCTTTTTCTCATTTTGTTGCACATCACAATAATTAATAGAAAATGGTTGCATATTTTCTAAATCCATTTAAAATGAATTTAAAAGTGGTGCTGTGATATTTCTGAACTAAAAATATGAAGAAAAAATAAAATCTCTTACCTATTAATGAAAGAAAAACAGCCAATCAGAAGCCATTTAAGGCACCAAAATTATTGGCTAGAATCTGAAAAGCAATTTATTTTTCGTTGAACAAATAAAATCCAAATCTCGCAGGCAAATTGAATTACTGATAATTAATTTGATGGAGTTTCTTTAAATTGTATTACAAATATAAGGGAATACTAGATGACACATCAAATTCAATTTTTGGTGGGAAGTTTTATTATTAGCTGACTTCTCTTGTGAGTAAAGCAATGCGCGAAACTATAACATTCAAGTTATAATTCAATTTTCTATAATTGCCAGTGGAAATTAACATCAAAAAAATTCTTTCGCTGGTTCAGATAAGATTGAGAATTTAACGAAAATACTAATCTCCCTAAATTAGATTGTCAATTTATTTATAAATCGAATTTCAACAATGAAATTTGTCAGAAATTTTATGTCGTCGCTAAACATAGTCTCTCTGTTTGATG
>CAUHTR010007456.1:14009-51028 GCA_959609185.1 Schmidtea polychroa | reverse complement strand
ATTATCCTTCTTAATCGTCTGATTAGAACAGGTTGAACTAGTCTCAAATTAATAGTCATGGCTTTTATCGGTGGCTTTTTGTGTGTTGTTCTTTGGGAAATTAAAGAGATGCCTGGTTTGCCTAGCGCAAATGAGTCTTCAAATTTACGATGATCGGTGTTATTCTTACTTACGAAAATGTTGAAGTTAACTTAGCTGTGCGATAATATTCGTACAATTCCACTCTAACATCAAATGGTTTGAATGTAGTCGTTTCATACTAGCGGTTAAGTTTATTTCGTTTGGCGGCGATGGTTACTAGTGAATTTCTAATGAAATTATGCGTTTTGTGATGGTCAATTCCTGCTGAGTTCCCTCGTTATTCGATGTGATTTTAGGCTTCCAAGATTTTGCGTAAGGATCCACCCTTATTTTCTCGTTTTGAGAATTTGGTTTTTAAATTTCCAATAATAATGATGTGAGTCAATGTTTGTTTTTAAAATTTTAAAATTCTATCTTGAAAGTTTTATTTTATCATACCGTATTGCGTTCCTTAAATTTTTGGACAGGGGTCTACCCTTGCACGATGATATGACCTAAATGAATTTAATTGGCGCTATTCGCTTGACTTACACGGTTTCTAGATTCTAGGATCTAATTTCTCATTGTGATTTCTCAGAAGTTTAAGTCAATAGTATGTTAGATGATCATTATCAATAGCCTACTGGACATTCGGGGAACGAGCGCTTAGTGTCCTATAATAGTCGTAGTTTATATATTGAATTTATGTTTGTCGAGTGGGTGCTAAATGAGTCGATTACAATTACAATAAAATGAAAATTTCTCGCCATAAACGGCCTACTGAACAATAGAAATTGGGAGGCTCTATACCTTCTGCATAAGCTCATGAACCCAGGCTCGAACCCAGAAATTGACATGACAAAATATATCCCAAAAAGCTTTCAAGCCTTCAATAAATATTAATATTGAGTAGTTATTTAGGCAAATCTTGGGGTCTAGTGGAACCAAACTCATTGACAACATTCTAGCACTGATTCTATCTGACTTTAGGAAATATTTATATGGTAGAGCTCAACTTTTCCCGACAGCCACCCGCTAAATCGCAGTAACAAAGTCAATTGAGACGGGCGATTAGTGGCCGAATAAAGTAATTATGCGCGGTTGCAAGGGAAAAGTGAATATTGCAAAAATATCAAATAGTCAAAAATACAAAAGTGAAAGGTTCTCCTCACAAGTAACCCACCAATCTCAACAAAAATATTATGCTTTTCATAGTATCTAGTGTCAGTTAATTTAATGTGTGGCTCATAAGAATCCATAATCAATAGAACTGACTCACGAAGCAAATTAGTTTGCGGTCTATTCATAATAACATTAGACATATAATTTTTTAATATGTCGCCGCTCCATATCCCACTGTTATTTTTTTTCCGTTCATATTTATGGTCTCTAAAATAATAATAAATATTACAACAAATATTAGAAATGATAAAAATAAAATTTCACAACTTCTCATAATATTTACACGTTAAACATATAATGTTATAATTTAATTAAATATTAAAAGTATAATGGAATAGTTTTATTTTAAAAATCATTAGAGGTTAATAATATAATAATATTTGAATAAATAAATTAGCAAAAAATATTTTTGTTGAATTTGGTTGGCTTGTTTGAATATAACGCTCTGCGCGTCTTATTCGAATTAACTTCCCAGTAGTCGTAATCCTTTAACACAACGCATAGTCGTTTTTTTTACGAGGGAAGACTATGGGTTGATATTTAATTATCAGGAACTTGCAACACTGGTGTTGCTCGGCACCATTTGACATATTCATCGTAAAATTTCACATTTTTGACGGTAATATCATACGGACGCTATTTATGTTATTTACAATGGCTTGAAAATTTCATCCCAGTCAAAAAATATAATCAACTTGTTAAAAGTTTTATACCTGGATTATCTCAACAACAATGTATCAATCAAGTCACTTGGACTTTTGAAAATAAAGCACCGCCTAAAACAATTGCATATCATGATTTAGTGGATATAATCTGAATGTCATTCGTTTATGGACGACGAATTTAAAGAAGGTAATCCAAAATTAGTTGTGAACTGATAATCCAAGATGGTCATGGGACATTCTATGAGATTGTGGCATACCTGAGAATTAGTATGACAAGCACACACAAAATGCTACGTCAAAATTTAGCCGCGAAAAAGATCTTTTCACATTGAATTCCGCATAATTTGACAATCAATTATAAAAGGTTATTGTCGATTAGTGCAAAAAATACACAAAAAATACCATCGTGGTGCGTCAAAAGCTTTGTAAAACATTTTCAGAGGTGACAAATCTTGTATCTATACATATAAGCCCTAAAGTAAACACTAGGTTGATTGTATGGGTCTTTCAAAATGAGCGAAACCCAACCAAAATTGTTCACTAAAGTTTACGAAAGAAGCCTTTCAAAGCAAATAGTTGCTTGTTTCTTTGGAATAAATGGACATATGGTTACAGTGTCTCCAGAAAATCGTAGATCGGTCAATTATAAATGGCACACAACCATTCGTTTGCCAGAAGTCTTTTGAGAAATAAGGAAAAACAATCAGCAACGCAAGATTCTTTCTTCACCGTGACATTGCGAACTCTTACATATCGTACCAAGCAATTCAATATTTATTTAACGAATACAAGGGCATAGATATAATAGCTCTTCTCCCTTGCATCAAGTTGTTCCCATTCCAGCCGCGCCGAATGCCAAATGATCATATTCTTTCCATGCATGAAACTCAATAAAGAATAAGGCGAGAATTTTTGTCTACCTAATTTATTTATCGAATGATGACTTGGAACAACAAAATTTGATTTATTAAAAACAAATTTATTTTAAAATAAGAAAAAATTTAAGAAATTTATAAGACAAAATATATCCCAAATAAAACATTCAAGTCTGAAATAAAATTATAAGTCTTCTTCATCAGAAAAATAGTGTTCACTGAAGTCTTGCCACTGAGGAGAAGGATTCTTAATAACCTTTTGTCCATGAGGTAATTGTTTGTCAGAAACACGATGTCCTATCGGAGGAAGGCATTTATAAACTCTAGGAACAATAATCGACATATCAGAAACCAGCAAATTGGACGCTCTTTTATATCCAAAAGCTTTCCATTTTTCTGTTTTTATTTTTTGAATGTTATAAAAAATTCTTTTGTTATAATTAATGATAAATTCCATTCGTTTTCGTTCCCTTTCAAGATGATCAAGATTGACAAGTAATTTCTGTTCAATTAATTTATTGAAATGGTTCATATAACTGATCCTCACTGAATTGATCTGATTTTTATTTGAAATCAACATTTTGATTACTGTTTTTTCTAAATTATTTTATTGTATAAATAAAATTAAAATTTACAATTAATGAAATTATTTGATTTTTAATATCAAACATCAACTTTCCTAATAGAGTTCTTTTGTATTAAGAGGAAGAAATAATGAATCTATGGAAACCGCTTAGCAAATAATTAGTAATTATATTAGAAAATATTTGTAAATTTTGTTTAAATTTAGCAATTGTTTTCATAGTGATATCAATTTAATATGCCAATTCTAATTAATGTTTGTGAAAATAACAATAAATTATTAAATATCATATTAATTAAATTTATATATATATATATATATATATATATATATATATATATATATATATATATATATATATATATATATATATATATATATATATATATATATATATATATATATATATATATATATATATATATATATATATATATATATATATATATATATATATATATATATATATATATATATATATATATATAACAAGCTTTGTGATACCCAGCGCAATTCCCAATAGTAGACTAGTTTCGAGCTTTTGGCTCTCATCAGTACTATGCAGGAGACAAAACTACTCAAAATAAAATTTTGTATCTGTTATATAAAATATACTGAACATAAAATAAACATAAAATAAACTAACCAATAAGTAAATGTTTTTAGTGAGGTGGATGAACCTGATGCTTTAATAATAAATTAGCAACATTCGGCGTCAATTTTGTAAGGTTCAATCTTAAATCTCCTTGGCTAATGATGTCCAATCTGTTTCTTTTTTGTGTTAGGAGATTGGTAACAGCTCTGAACCCCCTTTCCATTAGGTATGATGATGGAAAGGAAATAAAAAAAATTTCCTCGCTATATTCCATAATACGGGATAAGTAACGGGTATATTTTTTTGCATCCAGAATTTCTGATATCCGTTTTTAAACTGAACCTTAAGTTCTTCGTTTGTACTTATTTCAGACTGTTCCTCTTGTATTATGACATTCGTTTCTTCTAAGTAACCATATAGATTAATTATCCACTGTGGTATTACCATAGTCAAAACATCCTCAAACCTAGTTTCAAAATCTGAATAGAGGGCATTTAAATGTTGAACGGAGGTTGAAAGGTTTTCCTGGCAGTTTGTCTGTGACAAATTGGGGAAATGGGAAAATTCGCCCCGTCCAATATTTTGCTTCATTAGTTTAACTCTGGCAACAAAACACTGATAAGATGAACTTTTTTTTAATCAAATTTATACTATCAGCTTGTAAAATAGCAAATTTACCATATGAGGAAGATGAAAAATTCTAAAAGTTTTAATTAGAAATTTTGTTAAAAAAATATTTTAAAAGAAAAATTGAAATTTGATTAAATAAGAAACAAAAGAGAAGATAAAAGTCTTTGAGTGTATAATTTATTAAATAAAATTTATGGAATTATCTAGTGATTTGCAAACAGATAGTAATGTTTTAGGTTCTTCGTTTGTATTTATTTCAGTCAGTTCCTCTTGTATTATGACATTCGTTTCTTCTAAGTAATGGATGAGAATCCTAATATGATGGCAGCGGTAAACACGACGCGATTACCGAAAAGTCGTTGTCAAAGGTGTTTTGTCAAGGTGATGACTTGGAGAAGTTTATTAGAAGATGCGAGATTTATTTCGATGCTAAAGGCATCAATAAAAAAGAACAGGAAAGATTGACTGCATGTATGATCGACGAGGATCTATTTGAGAAATATGCAAAAACACTTTAAAAAGCAGAAGGATTTCAAGCAAGGTCACGAATGGCATTTGATTACGAAAGAGGCGTAATAAAGGATATGGAAAGTTTATTGAATTATAAAAGAAGAGGCGAATAGATTGAAAGATATGTTAAAAAGTGGAGGACCTTGCTGACGGGTTGTTTGAGAATAAAGAATTCACTAAGGAGAAAATAACAGCAAAGATGTTGATAGTATGTGCTGAGAATAAAGAAGTTGAGAAAGAAGTAATATTGGGAAGATAAAAAGCACAGAGGAGATAAAGGAAACATTAATTCTGATGGATAAAGTGGACAGGCAGAGATCAGATCAGTTATGCAAGAGTGGTCTATCAGGATCCACAGAGAAGAGGACAGTACAAGCAGAAAGATGAAAGAGAAGAAGGCAGGCGACGAGAAGAACCAGAGTGGTGGCTATGCTACAAAATAGGCCACACGAAAATAGACTGTCCAGTAAGAAGTAAGATGGAGTGCTGGACGTGTCACAGAGATGTTAGATTTGTTAGGAGAGTCCCTTTTTTTAGCTCAATCGACCTTGGTAATGCATATTATCAAGTGGAGTTAGATGAAGAAGCGCAAGAGAAAACAGCCTTCTCAACAAAGAAAGGGCAATACTGTTTCAATAGAATTTCGTTCGGAATTACTGCAGCATCAGTTGCGTTCCAGGAAATGATGACAAATGTAATAGCCAAAATAAATGGAGCAATGGTGTATTTGGATGGCATTCTGATTTATGCGAGCAGTAAAGAAAAACATTATTTAATACTCAGTGAAATATTAAAAACAATCGAGGAAGCAGGACTAAAAATAAACCCAGAAAAATGTCAAATAATACAGAAAAAAATCAGATTCTTAGGACACATAATCAGCAAAGAAGGAGTACAGACCGATCCTTCTAAGATTCAGACTATACAACACTTTGGGAAGTCAAGTTGCGTAAATAAATTCCGAGGTTTTCTAGGCATTTGCAATTATTATAAAAGATTCATCAGTGAGTATGCAAAGAAAGCAAGGAACTTTCGAATGATATATAACTTGTGTGTGTCCTTAATTATTGCAAACACACAATAATTCTCTACCCCATAACTTGTATGTGTAAAAATATTTTAGGTTTTTCACTAATATTTGCAATAATAATAATAATAATAATAATAATAATAATAATAATAATAATAATAATAATAAAAATAATAAAAAAAAAAAAAAAAATAATAATAATAATAATAATAATAATAATAATAATAATAATAATAATAATAATAATAATAATAATAATAATAATAATAATGAAATAATATTAATGGGTTGAGTTTATCTGTAAAAAATTAATATTTTTTAGGAATGAAATATATTATAATAAAAATTTTCCCTGCGCGTATAAATTATAATTACCTTTTGTTTGATATATATATATTATAAGGTTTTAAAATTTTGAACCTTGGACCTTTGATCTTGGACCATTATGCTCACCTTTGTATTACGTTTTGTTTGATATGTATATACAAGTATATATGTATACATAAGTATATATGTATATATAAATATATATATGTATATATAAGTATATATGTATATGTAAGTATATATAAGTATATATTATAAGGTTTTAAAGGTTTTGGACCCCTTGAAGGTTTTTGAAGGTACAGGAACATTCATAAACCTTTGAAAGTATGACCATGATACTTACATCTTAAATACATCTTGTTTGATGTATATTATTAAGGTTTTAAAAATTTTGAACATTGAAACCTTCGACCCCTGGACCTTCATACACACCATAAAAAGTCCTTTTGAATGACCGTTAGAATGTAATTGACCCACCATTTTATTGTTTAATAAATATATTGATTTGCCTTTAATTATTATTATTATCAAAATTATTATTATTATTATTATTATTATTATTAATTAATTTTATTATTATTCACATAAATATTATCATTATAAAGATATGTTCCAGTCATACACATGTCACGTGTAATTTAACAAAGACACAAAGATGTGAGTAACAAAGACATTATTTGTAAGTAATCGATGACTCATCATTTTAGAACAAACTATAGAGTATGTGTGCGTATATTTCTCTATCCTCTCGGTATTCTGATTGGATAGACGTTACATATACTCTGCTTTGTAATTCATTTTCAAAATGCTCGTGGATAGATAGGTAAATTTTAATTATTATGTTTTTAGGAATTATGAAACCAATTTATGAAATTTTGTTATGAATTATGAAACCAATTTATGAAATAAATTTTAGTATGAAACAAATATTGTTATAAAACCAATTTTTTATGAAATCTGAAGTTTTTATGAAGAAAATTATGAAACCAATATCAGAGATGGTAATGTATTTTATGAAATTACTATGTTTTATGAAATTACTTTGAAAATAATATTTTGAAAATAACTTTGAAAATAATAATAATAATATTAATTTTATTAAAAAAGAGTTTCAAGACTATAAATCAATAATATATCGATGTTTGTTGATACTCACGAATTTTCAGCACTGCCTTTTTCAAGTGATTTTGATCAAGTGATTTTTGATCACTTGAAAAAGGCGGTGCCGAAAATTCATGAGTATTAACAAACATTGATATAATACTGATTTATAGTCTTGAAACTCTTTTTTTAATAAATTTAATGGAAAAAATAATCATTGGTGAAATTGAAAGAAATAAAAGTTCTTATAATAATACAATAATATTAATAATAATAATAATAATAATAATAATAATAATAATAATAATAATAATAATAATAATAATAATAATATTAATAATAATAATAATAATAAAATTTTTGTTCTAGTGGAATCTTGTTTTTATAAGTCAGTGTCTTTATTCTAAAAATAAATGATGCATTGTCTTTGTGTTTTAAAAAGGATGATTCATATGTCTTTGAATAACCTTGATGGGTCATCGGATCAAAAATGTTACTATAATGTTCTATAATGTTACTATAATGTTACTAAATGTTACAAAAATGTTCTTTGTCTTTTCTGCTAAAATAGAATGACATTGATGAGTCACGTGACCTTGCTACTAAAAATAGAATGACCTTGATGAGTCATCGCAAATTAAAACAAAATTTATTCCCCGGGGGAGGGGGTTTGAGGAGCACATTTCTCTCTACTCGAATGACCGCTCAAAACGAATTTTACATCATCTTTTATTGGAATAATTTCTTCAAATTCGTTATCAAGATCTGTTTCACATTCTTCAATTACTTCCTCATATTTACTATCACTAGCATTTTCAAAATCCATATCATTTTCCATTTCAAAATGATCACGCAAAGTCAATTTAAAATCTTTATTTTCCAAAAAACAAAAACTGACATTCAATCAAATTAATTAAAAATTCCAAAATTGATATAAATTCCAACAATTCCAAAAAATCCAAAGAATTTGATTATTAAATTTCAACGACTCGAATAGCCAATTGTCCGCGTCTGTGTGCACACACAAAATAACAATCCAATTTCAGAGAAGAAAACGCACACAGACGCGACACTTAAACTCATGATTCACCAGTAAATAATAACTAATTACTTTACTTTGAAGACTGATTCTGCAGCTGGGTCAAGTACTACTGTAAAAAAAGAGAACTATTACACCCAGTTCCAAAATTTAGTAACCTCTATAATTCACGTTGGTGTGCACACCAGTTTAGGTGAGTCGCCACTTACGTGAAAATGAAGTTATTCAATTTCATTTATTCAATTTCTTAAAAATGGTTTTCAGGTAATTTTTTTAATTTCAAGTAACTTTAAGACTTGAATTTTGATTTTATATAATTATGAGATCATTATTTAAGTTCTTAAATATTACTGTTAGTCAGCATTTATAATATAACATATTGATAATTAAATTTTAGGAATTTTATGACATTTTATGAATTTATTTGGAATTCTTTCGATAAAATGTAAGATATATTTTTAACTATAAATAAATAAACTAATCACCGAAGACATTTATATTTTTAATAGAATTAGGAAAGAAGTGTCGTACATGTATGAAATAGTTTTTTAAATTTTTATAATCTTCCTTCTGCAGCTCTTTTTCCCCATTCTCAAAGGCATTAATAAACAGAATTTTGTCATTTTCTATATATCTATGAAAATATTAATTTATTAAAATAATTTATTTAAATTTATGATTTTCGAATTTCTTTCTGCAAATCAAAAGATGTCGAAGGATCTTCTTCAATATTTGAAATGCTACCTTCATACATACGGTAAAATATTTTAATGTTTTGTAATTTAATGAATAAATCTTACATTGTCATATTTTCACCTTCGCGAAAAGGCTGTATATCCTGAGAAATATCTGTAAATCTAAAGAGTTTATATTTTAAATTATTTTATAATTAAATTTTACGATGTATTTTTTTCTTTTTCTCTGAAGCTCAAGGTAGAGCTGTCGGATTCTAAATTAAAAATATTTTCCTGCATAACTTTTTAATTATATCAAAATAATTATATTTTAACAATATATTAACAATATGTTAATGGTTATTTATTTCGGAACAAAAAACGCTATAATAAATTTGTGTGCATTTTTCATTATGTGTTTTGTGATGGCATGTTCAATTATTTTTCTCTCACCTTCACAAATCCTATAATAAAGTTATTGAATTTCGGAACAATAAATTTCTACACACAGGTAAGTTTGTGTGTTCCTATACTATAAATTTATTGATTTTTTTTAGATTATAGAAGTTACTAAATTTCGGAATTAGTTGTATAAAAAAAATGAAGAAATGGTTATTGTAGACCTAGAAATTTAAATAAAACTAAAAAATGTAGTACTTTGTGACACAAATAATGATAGTAATAATTAAAGTGAATTAGTTGATGTTATAACTTTAACTTAGTATATCGAGTATAACTGTGATAGCGTCATGGTAAATGATCCTAACTGGATATAGAAGTTTTAATAAAATTATAGAATCCTTTGAGAACCATCCATTACGAACTTAGGATGCCTCTTGCATTTCCCTCTTGACTTTAGTCGATAATGCTCATACAAATCAAAATAGTTCTTTAAATTATCTATAAAATGATACTTTGTTACTGTAATATATGTAATATTTTCCTTATAAATATTCTTATAATATTTAATAAAAGATGTTATATATTGTATTGTCCAATATTTAGCTATACATTACTTATTTTCTATAATAAAAGGGTATATGGTTTGTAATATATGAAGAGTGGTTATATGCTGACTTGACCTACTATTTTACAAGGGGTTACTGGTTGAGAGGGGACATATCCATCTACTCTGAAGTTCTTAGCCTTAAAATAATTAAAAATCATTTAAATATAGATAATCCACCCTAAATTATTAAAATTGAATAAATACACTGGAGAAATTTATAAAGTGTTGAACAAGAAAATTTTTATTGAAAGATAATTCTAAAAGTACAGGAGACCACTCAGAAAAACTCGAGGAAATATTTACATCTACTGTTAATTTTTTACATTTATCTATATAAACTCTGTTCACAGCATTGGAAAGGAAGGAGACTAGAAAAAAGAAAGGGGAAAAAAAGGCTTTAAGAAGGAGATCCAAAAGCAAGCTCACTTTGTGGTTTTATCACAAAATATTTACTAGAACTTCTGAAAACCATTCAGTGGAACATATTTTATGATTGTGGCGAGAAACCAGAAATGGGTACCCCGTCAAAATAGCCCCGACAAAACAACTCATTTTATTGGAATTGTCAACATTAGTATATACTCCGAGTTTATCCGATAAGATATTTTGTCCCTCTATGTATATTTGTGAAACTCAAAATGTCGCAAGGGTACTGGTTACACCTATTATTATTTATTATTTCAATAATAAATGTTTACAATAAATTGAGCTATTTTGTCGAAGCTATTTTGACGGGTCACGCAAGAAATGATACATATTATTCTGTGAGTTTTATTTTTTTAGTATTTAAAGAAAAGTAAAGGGGTTATATGAATACATTCTATCTGGTAATTAAATAATTAATTGTATCAAAATCCTTAGTGTGGAAAATAGATTGACCGATTTCGATGACTCGTTTAGCCCCAAAATAAATACTCATACTTACTCATCTTTAATTAGTTTAGAGTAGGTCATTTCGATACATAGGATGCATAGATTTTTTGTAAGGTGTTCAGCAGGAATCCTTTTGATCCAGGATATAATTACAGAGTGAATTGAATATACAAATAAAGTGTTTGAATAAATATTATTTTTTGTCTCTGAATTTATTTGTTTAGAACACGAAGAACCGAAAATAATGAAATACTTTTCACATTTAATTATATTTATATCCACATAGTTATATTTATTAGAAATTTGGAGTCAGATTTGTGTTAAGATCTTAACAATTATATTTGGATAAGAATAACTTTGATGCTCATGATGTTCCAAGCTCGAATATCGAATAAAGACGATTTATTTTCAAGATATTCTACAAATCAAACTGTATTTATTAAAAGATTGACTATGGATCAGTAAAGATATAAAATAAATATCGAAATATTTACTGATTCATAGTCAATTTTTTAATATATAATGTCAATTGAAAAGAAATCAGTGGTGAAAATCTAAAGTTCTTATAAATCGAATTTTGGATATTGTAAGAGAAGTCCATCCATATTTTATCACCAATAAGAACAAATAGAGAAGTTGTCTAAAATATTTATCTATAAGTTCAATGGCAGTTATAAACGACGAAAGAAAGTTAGAATTCGAAAAAATGAGATCGAAAAAAACCTGAAATACGACGTATATGAAGAGTAAGAACTTTTAAAATACTGACTGTGACCCATGAAAGTTAACTATGTGGCAACATACCAAGAAAGAATCTGCAAAGATGATCTTTAGAATTTATTTAGATTTTTAAGAAAAATGTCTCCTAGATGAATTTTTTAGAAAACTGATGAACCATTCAGTCGTATCACTTAACGGATTTGCGTAACAGGTGGAAAGTTAATACTATATTTAAATGTGCATATTTTCAATTATAAAATGGATATAATAAAAGGAATTTTTGTGCAATTAAAAGGATTGCAGCATAGACGTTAAAAAGAATGCGGAATACAACTTATTGTTACAATGTGACACCTAAAGAAAATGATTGTGAAATTTCTCCCCCGAGCTCGACCTTGTATTCATAGAAATTAAATTGTATCGTAAATGGGAATACTAGCGATATATCTGTCAAAAGAAACAACAATTCATCCTTTAAATATTGGTTTGGCTCATTTAATGCCTCCAAGAGCATTCTCTACGATAAGTGGAGTCAGTGATTGAATAGTTTTGAATATATCATATGCATAACATATCCACAACAATCACCCGGGTTAATATTGTTCAAGCCATTACAGATAATATCCCGTAGATTTACATTATCCACATTCGATGATAAAATATTCTTGACGAAACTCTTCAACTTACTCCATGCATTTTCGATGGGATTCAGCATGTATGAATAGGGTGAGAGAAATTTCAATACAAATCCGGTATCGGTAAAAATGTTTCGTATATAATCAGTTTTATGAATTTGAGCATTATCTAAAACTATCCATGCACCATTTTAAATCTCATCGCGTTGAATAATCGCAATTAACTCCATTAAAAAATCACCGAATATTGAACTTGTACAAGTACTGTCGTCAACAATGCGGCTATGAATAATTTTGTTTGAATTCATTGCTGCAATAACAGTTACATTTCGACCTCTCACTGTTGGCATCACGATATTTTCCCTTGTTCCAATTTTTGAGCGGGCGGTAGTTCGACGAATATGTAGATTAAAACCACATTCGTCTATAAAAATGCATTTCTCTTTCAGCACGGGAGCATTTCGGGCAAAATCCAATGCGTATCGTCGTCTCTTTACAATGGTTTCTGGTAAATTTACTCGTTCAAGTTCACGAGAAGCCTTTTTACATGTAATACGAAGCTTCTCAAGACATTTAGACACAGACATGGTTGATAAAGACACTCCTTCGGCTTCAAGTTTGTTTTTATCATTTTTAAAGTAGTTTGATTATGGTTCTCCACAAAAAATTCAATTCGGTGTAGTATATTATCCGTAATTTTTGTTTTATTGTTACCACCTCTATTTTCCTACAATAAAAGTTCCTTTACGCTTGTAGTTGTTTATTATCGTTCTCACGGTGCTCTCATTAATTCTGCAAGCAGCTGCTGCTTCCCTTATTGTTTTCCCGTCTACTGTGACCATGCTTATTAGCACCATTTTAACGTCCCGGGTGGATTTGGCATACGATTTCTTTATAGGAGATTCGCGATTCTCATGCACATCCGCACCATCAATTTCAGTTTCTTCAATGTTTGATTCGTCTGAAAATTCATAATATCGGCCATTTGACATGATTAATGATTTCAAACGATTCTATATATTTGGGCGGGAATTTAGTTGCTATGTTCTGTATATAAAGTATTTCTATAAAAACACATATATTAAATAGTAGGGGTTTTATAACTAATGTCAATTTAACTTTTAAAGTGTCCAATTCAACTTTTAAAGTGTCCAATTCAAATTCGAAAGTGTCTAATTTAAAATGGAAAGTGTCTAATTTAACGCGAAAATGCTATAAATGAGTCCAAAAATATATAGCAAACGTTAAGAGGGTAAATTTTATTCAAATTGGAAACATTGCTCACGAAATTAACAAATAAATTATTACAAGACACATGGAGGCAGCATAAAAAATGAATTTGATTCTTTGATTTTATAACTTGATATAAATTAATATAAATAATAAAATTTGATGAAATTTTGAGTTTTAAAATATATGAAACATTATAACAAAATAGCTTTAGTTAAATTTTTCTAAGTTATTGAAAATTAACCTTAAATGAGCTTTTTGACAATAATTAAGCCAATATAAAATTAGATTTGATCTTAAGATCAGAAATTGTTTTAATAGACAAAACAGATTCTAGTGAACGCCCGAAAATCTAATAAAATCTTTTATGATTAGCTAATCGTTTTGAGCAGCCAATTGGAATCGAGTATGACAAACAATCGGATTTTCCAATATTTTATTATACTCAATGATCAGCGTTATTTGATTTGTCATGGAAGGAATAAATTATATCTATGAATTCAGTTTTCATATTCATCTTGCGTAAATTTCACAGGATTGGAACTATTTTTCAATGTCGGGTTCAAGAAGAGGTTTAGTGGCCCCCCAAAATACTTTATTGGATACGATTATTCGGCGATGCAACAGTCAACGTGAGTTCATTTTGATTTGGTTTTGATAATATTTTTTTAACCTTCCTTTTTTATAACACAAATAATATAATTTTAATTTTTTTTAATATTTTTTATCTTTATGCTGAAGTAATTAATTGTCATTGTTTTTGATTTTTGGTTTAAAATAATTATTTTATTAATATTTTTATAGATATGAAAGTATTTTTTAATGATAAACGACAAATTTGAGTAATGGTAGTTATCGCACAAAAGTCACTAAATTAGTGATTCTTAACCTTTTTGAATCCAGGGAGCACTTTTGATTATAAGAAAAATTCATGGATCACTAAAATCAAAGTGAAAAAACATACAGACATAACTTTTGTTAAAAATTAAACTGATTATTATATAACAGTTAAAAATAACATAAAGTAATAAATAAGTCTATTTATTTATTAGAAGTATTTTAGAGAGTACAGTACTCTTTTGTACTCTCACTTTTTTATTTTTTTTATTAAAAATACTCTTTTAACAATTTTTCTATTGACTTACGCTAAATAAAGTCACGTCTATGTTTTGTCATTCTATTCTAGTATAAATATATACTAATACAGCGGCTGCTGTCATACAAATAGAAATACAATGCGGTTTAACCTTTGATATTAAATTTTGTTGTCAATAAAATAAAACAAAATTTGGTGATATTAAAATATCAAATTTTGTCACCAATAATATAAAACTTTGTCGTGGTGATATTAGAACGTAAGTTTTTTATAATTAATTTTTGTAAAATTACTGTAATTTTGTCATGTACATTAGTTTTTTTGTTTTTTATAATATATATTTTTAGTCTAAGAATGTCTCGTCAAAAATGTAAGTTTAATGATGATATTCAAAAATTATATCCGATGTTTAAAAAATCAAAGATTGATTATGAAGCAATTTGTGAAACATGTAGTGTTATAGTTTCCATTGCAAATAAAGGCAAATCAGATTTAGATCAGCATTTGCAATCTGTAAAACACCAAAAACGTATGCAATTAACTAGTAGTTCATCGTCATTAAAAACATTTTTTGTTATTCAAAACAACAAAATTGAAGAAAAAGTATTAGTAACAGAAGCAACATTGGCGTTTCATACAGTAAAACACCACCAATCTTATAAATCTTTTGATTGCTCTACAAAATTATATCGACATATGTTCAAAGACTCAAAAATTGCTTCTAAAATATCTTCTGCGAGAACAAAAAAGGAAGCAATCGTTAATTTTGTATTGGCTCCGCATTCTTTAAAAACAACACTAAAAGGTTTGCTGATAAAACATTTGCTACCTTGGAGTAAACTTGGACGGATCCAATCATGGAGCAACCAAAATGTTTCCCATTTTGATTCAATATTTCGACAAAGAATTTGATGTTACCCAGCGTCTGTTGGAAATTAGGTCTGTCAGTGATGAAACTTCAAGCACAATAAGCGATTTGATTGTAACAACATTAAAAAACTGTAATTTGAAACAAAAATGTATAGCATTTACTGGCGACAACTGTAATACTAATTTCGGTGGTGTAAATAGGAAAGGTAAAAATAATATTTTTCATCGGTTGCCATAATCATTACGTGAAAAATTAATTGTTATAGGTTGTCCATAACACATTTTAAATAAATGTGTTCACCATGCTATAGATGGTTTGCCAATAGATCTAGAACAGGGGTTCTTAACCTTTTCAAACTTATGGATCCCATAAATATATAATTGGTACCGACGGACCCCTGAAATGTTAAAAAATTAATAAATTGATAGTAAAACACATACATTTTTTAATAATTATTTATAAATCTGTTTATTCAGCTTCAAACAAAAATAATAAAAGATTTTTGTAAATAGTTCCGCGGACCACTTGGAACCCGTTCGCGGACCCCCTGGGGTCCATGGACCCGAGGTTAAGAACCACTGATCTAGAAGCTCTGGTGCTTAAAATTTATAATTATTTTTACATTTATAATATTCGTACAGAAAGTTTGAAAGATTTTTGCAACTTTGTCGAAATAGACAATGAGAAATTACTGTACCATTCAAAACCATATGGCTTTCTTTATTCCCAGCAATCAACAGAATATTAAAATTATAGCCTGCACTTACTTCTTATTTTTTATCGCAAAAGCAGACGCCACTGATGATAAAAATGTTTTTTGAAAATCCAATAAATGAAAGTTATCTATGGTTTGTACATTCTATAATGTATGTCTTTCATACAAATATAGAAAAAATATAAAACGAAAAAAATTCATTTCTGGAAATTTCCCATATATTGTGTTCTATTGAAACTATATTAGTCAAGAGAAAAGAACAGGAATTTATTCCTTTAAAAGTGGTCGAAAAAATTAGAAAAAATCTTGAGCATTGTAGAAGCAATGTAATCAAAAAAGAATTACTACATACATATGAGAGAGGAATTAAATATTTAAAGATGTGGACGTCTTCTTTTGACGAGTTTAAAATTTTTAATTAGATGGCATTAAATCATCATACGTTAGTATGGTCTGAAATTAAAGAAATTATCAATTATTTAAAACAAAAAGATGTAATAATAAATGATTGTCTACTGTTTCACGAAAATATAAATATGGATGCTTTTTTAAATGATTTGAAAGAAAACGATGAATTTTCAAATAAACTATCTGCTGATAAATGGGTTGAATATTTTGAAAGTAAAAATCAAAATTCTAACACTGAAGAATTTTATGAAATTTACTGTTTTTTTGCTATTCCGGCCCCGAATGCAAATTTAGAAAGAATATTCAGTTTAATGAAAAGACAATGGAGTGACGATAGAAATAGATTACTGCCAGAATCAATTAAGAGTATATTGATGGCGCAATATAATTTTAAGCATTTTAATTGCGCAAAATTTTTTGATTATTGTTTAGCAGATAAAAACTTGTAGAAGAATGTAATTTTATGAGTTTTTTCAGATAACTCCGTTTCTCTTTTTTTATGCTTTAATGAAGCTGCACGCTTTTGTGCGCCACTGGGATATGAACGTTGCGTGACTATAATTAATTTCTGATATAAAAACAAATTTTACACAACGATATATTTTTGATATATATATATATATATATATATATATATATATATATATATATATATATATATATATATATATATATATATATATATATATATATATATATATATATATATATATATATATATATATATATATATATATATATATATGGCTATATAAATAATTTTTGTAAAAGCATAATATGCTACTCTAATTTTATTTTTAATTTTAAATTTTTGGGGCCCTAAAAATTTGGGGGCCCCTGGCTTTAGCCCGTTCAGCCCCCCCCCCCCCACCCTTAATCCTCTACTGATTTTATGTATATTTAGAAATTTATATAAATAGATAATATTATATTATTTTGGAGTTACGAAAATCATTTAAAGTGATACCTGATCTTGTCGACTTTTGTAGATTTCAGCGATATTATGTCTATTGTTTGATATAGCTACTCTCAATTCTTTGTCTAAATCATTGGTCAAGCTAAAATTCACTAAAAATAGTCTTAATTTTTTTTTAAATGATTTAATTAATTATTCAGTATTTTCAAAAATAGATTCTTTAAATTTCTTTAAATAATAATTAATTATCTTTATATTATTTCTTTATATTTATGTTGGAAGTAAATATTTGCTGCAACTTACCATTTTTAATTTAAAGAAACACTTCAAAAATGGGATGCAGTGGGTGCTCCTAATAGGCTTGCCAACTCTCCGTTTTTGCCGAAAATCTTCCGGTAAACTATGACCCGGGAGATGTAAATCTCCCGTCTCCGGTTTTACAATATTTTACAATTTGTCAAGAAAAAAGTGCAGTTTTTGAAGTTTTAGTTTTTATTTGATTTCCCTAAAATCACCCAAGCTATTGGAGTCAGCCCGACGACAAGAAAAATACAATTTTAAAAACAAACAAAAATAGCATGATTTGTAAACTGTACTATGTAATATGTAAAAATAATTGTTTTTTGTTTAAATCTTTATGGTATTAGTCATCATATAGTTAAAATCACTAACATGTGTAAACCAAAAAAGTGAAAATACACCGGTTATATTATTTCTTAAGCGTTATGCTGTTCACAATTTTATAATCTCCCGGGTTCGAGGTTGTGGGAGTTGGCAACCCTACCTCCTAACGAAAAGCTTAATTTTTACTTATAAAACAATTAGCACTGTCGGCATTAATAACCTGGAATTTATCAAGGTCAGGAGTTTTTTATCTTCATTCATTCAGTATATCGATCAATGTGCTGTTTTCTACTTAATACATTTATCTATCGCCAAAAAGAATTAAAATGAACTAAATTGTAAATAAAAATAGACCAAAAATGAAGTTAAAATACTTGAATGATAAATCACAAATTTCTGCAGTTTTTATAGGTTCTACATCAACTTGATCATCACTTTAGCTTCTGGTTAATATATGTTATTGGTGAAGCTGAACAAAATGATTTGTTTTGGTAATGACAATAACCCTACTGTCTGTTATTCTAGTTTGGAACTCTTCATTCTCTTTGAAGGTACCAATATGCTTTTTTAGGTGAAATGTAAGATTATCTACTGTTTAATGTTTCTTACCGCCATTATTTGAATTCTGGTATAAATTTGATTAATATAATTTTTTCATCTCCATTGACAATCAGAAGGATCAAAAATGAAGTTTAAATTGATGAACATTTTTGGTAAATAAGCAGTTCGTAGACATTTAGATTCAGATAATATGAGGGGGGTAAAAATTGAAAAATATTTTATCAGTCTGATACCCTTTGTTTTTCGATTCTTTACGATTGATTAAACTCCATGGCTTCTAAAATTTTCTTAATTATATACCAAACTATAGATTGTGATGACATGGCAATTCACAAACCTATTGTTATTGACAAAATCAGATTCTTTTATGATTTGGGGTTCCAGAGGTTTTCTTATAATCAAAAGTGCTCTCTAATTTCAGAAAGGTTAGTAACCACTGCTCTAAACCTTTATTCTATAATGATACTTCCTTTTCATTATTGATAACATTTCTTCAGTTGATTATCTCATTGACATTGGTTTATAATTCCTTATTAAACATATTCCAAATGCAACTCAATTACTGACATCTCCTCATTCTTGTGTTGTCCAAGTATTTTTACTTTTTGCATTTTCAAAAGTTATTGTAATTATTCTAAAATTATTCACATTTTTGTTTCTCAGTTCCTTTCTGAAATAAATATTATATAATTTAAATTATTTAATTAACACAAATGATAAATCAAGCTTACTTTTTGTCTAGATAGTAGTTTCATTCTTGCAAATGCCAAAATAGTTGACCATCCAATTATTTATGTCAATGAAGCCTTTTCCAAATTAACTGGATTCGCCAGAAATGAGGTAATGCAAAAGAGTAGCCGATGTACATTTCTCCACGGTGAAGAAACAAACAAGGATTTGCTTGATCAATGGTTTTCCGCTCTCAATAATTATGAACAGATCCAGCTGGAATTGTTGGTATTTAAAAAAAATTGTTAGTTTAAATATTTTATAAAATTATAATTACTTGGATTATTTTCAATTAATAATAATAATAATAATAATAATAATAATAATAATAATAGACATCGTCTATTGCATCACGTGCAATGTATGCAAGGAAATATACATAGGAAGTACACTCAGGTCCTTGCATCAAAGGGTTAAAGAACATCTAGATCCTGGTGGTAAATCCTCGATAAACAGACATCTCCAACAATGTCAACCAACAAAGGAAAGAAAAAATATTTCAATCCAAATCATAGTAAATGCAAACATTTAAAACAAAATCTCAGATTCAAAGAAGCAATTCTCACTGTAGTTATTTTATAAATATTTTAAAATATTTTGAAATATTTTATTGGAGTAGGCTTCTAGAAGCTAATTATAGAAGCTTTAAAAATTTAAAAATTTTAGTTGGTGTCATTTTGAATTTTAAATGATATTTATTTATTTTAATTTTAAATACAATTTTTAAAAATTCAAAAAAAGAAAGTATATTATTATATTATATTATATTTATAACCAATGAGAAGTAAGAAAAAAGAAATAAAAGAAAGATAGAAATGTATGTTCGGGAAGAAGATTGCTAAATTCCAGGATATGAACAAGGGACTATCTTATAATCGAAAATATTATCATTAAATACATTATTTGCAGCAAAAGGTTTAAATTATCACTTTATTGTTTTAAATAATAATAATAATAATTGAATATTTTTTAAGTTTAATTTTTAAAAGTATTTTAATTTTGTTAAAATTATATTTTTTGAAAGTATAAAGTGATGATTTCTTGGTAGCAGCATTTGTTATTATTAGCAGTCCTTGTCAATATCCTGGGACTTAGCAATCTCCTTCCAGAAAATACATTTCTATCTTTCTTTTATTTCCTTTTTCTTGATTCCTATTGGTTATAAATATAATGTAATATAATGATATACTTTCTTTTTGGATTTTTTTTTAAAAAATTTTACTTAAAATTAAAATTAAAATTAAATAAATATCATTTAAACTCAAAATGACAAAAACTAAAACATTTAAATTTTTTAAAGCTTCTATAATTAGCTTCTAGAAGCCTAATAAAATATTTCAAAATATTTTAAAAAAAAGCCTCAAATAACCATTTATATACGCTATTTAAATATTTCAATAAATGTGCCAATTTTGATTTTTAAATCCTATCTTTTGAAAGTATATTTCCTAAAATTTTCTATATTATTTTAATTATTACTTTTTTTAAAATTTATTATATTTTTTATTTTTTATATATCATCAGATATTCTCAAGGTCAATGACAACAGACCAAATTCATAATTTCATTGATTTCTTCTTTAGTGTTGATTTTTTAGCTGTCTGTTTATGATGAAAATTGCTTCTTTGAATCTGACATTTTTCTTTTGGATGTTTCCATTAGCTATGATTTTGATTGAAATATTTTTTTCCTCTTTTGGTTGACATTGTTGGAGATGTCTGTTTATCGAGGATATTCCACCAGGATTTAGATGTTCTTTAACTCTTTGGTGCAAGGTTCTGAGTGTACTTCCAATGTAGATTTCCTTGCATACATTGCACGTGATTCAATAGACGATGTTTTTCTAAAGCACATATCTTTCGGTGTCTGGCAGTTTTTCATTGTGCAATTGTTTTCTCTATTTATGTTGCCTGCCAGAGCCCTTCTCAATGTCCAAGATCTATGTGCTATCGGAATTGGAAGACCAGTACGTTTAAGTTCTTTCAGGATCTTGAAGTCGAGTATGTCACTGATGAATGGGATATTCAGATAGAAATATTTCTTCTTCTTTTGTGATAATTCCCTAGATCTTCTTGGGGTAGAATTCATTTTTTCAATGTCCTTGGTATCCGTTTCTGTGTAGGATTTTATTGAAATTCGATTGTTCTTTAAAGTTTTCGTTTTCATCGGTTTCTATGCAAGATATGTAGATGATATCTTCATCACGACCAAAAGCAGAAGAGAAGCGGAGATATTAAGTTCGAAATCGAATATCCGGAAGAAGATGTATCCCCAATTTATTGGATTTGAGAATTAAAATTGAATAAAATACTCCAACATACGGGTTCTACAGAAATCCAGCTCGGAAAGAAATATTTATGCACCAAAGATTAGCGCTTCCATACTTACAGAAAGTACATGTCATAAGAAACGAGAAACGGAGAATAGCCAATCGATGCACTGAAAAAAACGAAAACTNTCTATATTATTTTAATTATTACTTTTTTTAAAATTTATTATATTTTTTATTTTTTATATATCATCAGATATTCTCAAGGTCAATGACAACAGACCAAATTCATAATTTCATTGATTTCTTCTTTAGTGTTGATTTTTAGCTGTCTGTTTATGATGAAAATTGCTTCTTTGAATCTGACATTTTTCTTTTGGATGTTTCCATTAGCTATGATTTTGATTGAAATATTTTTTTCCTCTTTTGGTTGACATTGTTGGAGATGTCTGTTTATCGAGGATATTCCACCAGGATTTAGATGTTCTTTAACTCTTTGGTGCAAGGTTCTGAGTGTACTTCCAATGTAGATTTCCTTGCATACATTGCACGTGATTCAATAGACGATGTTTTTCTAAAGCACATATCTTTCGGTGTCTGGCAGTTTTTCATTGTGCAATTGTTTTCTCTATTTTATGTTGCCTGCCAGAGCCCTTCTCAATGTCCAAGATCTATGTGCTATCGGAATTGGAAGACCAGTACGTTTAAGTTCTTTCAGGATCTTGAAGTCGAGTATGTCACTGATGAATGGGATATTCAGATAGAAATATTTCTTCTTCTTTTGTGATAATTCCCTAGATCTTCTTGGGGTAGAATTCATTTTTTCAATGTCCTTGGTATCCGTTTCTGTGTAGGATTTTATTGAAATTCGATTGTTCTTTAAAGTTTTCGTTTTCATCGGTTTCTATGCAAGATATGTAGATGATATCTTCATCACGACCAAAAGCAGAAGAGAAGCGGAGATATTAAGTTCGAAATCGAATATCCGGAAGAAGATGTATCCCCAATTTATTGGATTTGAGAATTAAAATTGAATAAAATACTCCAACATACGGGTTCTACAGAAATCCAGCTCGGAAAGAAATATTTATGCACCAAAGATTAGCGCTTCCATACTTACAGAAAGTACATGTCATAAGAAACGAGAAACGGAGAATAGCCAATCGATGCACTGAAAAAAACGAAAACTTTAAAGAACAATCAAATTTCAATAAAAATATTAAAACGGAATATTGATAAATAAATTTAAAAAGAAAGTTAAAAAAATTTACCATTTGAATTTTTTTTACCAATAAGTGAAAATATTTAATTTTTGAAATTCATAATGCTTAGAATTTTTAATCTGATTCATAAATTTATATATTATGTAAATTACAGTGTCACCTTTGTGGATTGTTTTACAAATTCATCCCATAACAAATGAAAAATTAGACGTTTTATTATTACTATTGACGTTCCATGATATAACAGCTATCAAAAATCCATCCGATGACGAAGCTGAATACAACCAGGTTATCATTCCTATTATTATTATTATTATTATTATTATTATTATTATTATTATTATTATTATTATTATTATTATTATTATTATTATTATTATTATTATTATTATTATTATTATTAAAACACAATGTATAAGTTTTATCATCCAACGATTTTATAATAAACTGTGGATCAAAATAATTAAAGTAATATTCAAAAAAAACTATGAAAATTTATTTTTGTTTAGTAATGAAAATTCTTAGAAAATAATTCAAATATTTACTAAATAAGTATTTCTATATTTACGTTATTTATTTAATAATGGAGAAGAATTCTGAAATATATTAATGAAAATTAAATAATTATTTTCCAATAAATTCTTTCTACAAAAACTTTACTATTTTACAAATTTTATTTAATTACAACGGAACCCTCGATCATCTGCAACAATTGGGGATGAGGATGAGGAATAAGGAATAATCCGGAATATCGAGGTTCTATTGTATATATTTTTGTTAAATTAAAAAATAATACAATAAAACAATTAAAAACATTATAATACAGCGTTATATTATGTCTAAGAGGATAATATCAGTGATTGGGTTGAATTGACCGAGGCGTGACGGATTCAATTCTACGTTAAATGCGTCATTTACAGCCAATTAAATGCAGATTTTAATTCACTTTCTAATATAAATTTTCGTGCAATTTCGAATAAATAATGAAAAAAATGAATTTTATTCGTAATTTGAGATTAATGATAATATTAATAATATGATATTTAGTGATTAATTAAATGGTAATTTAGTAAATGATAATTTAAATGATAATAATGAAAATAGAAATATAAGGAAATTTAATGAGATGACTAGACGGAGCGAAAATAGAAGTAAAAAGCAGATATTAACAGTTCGGCAGAATCGGTAAATGCATAACTCCGAATTCTGATATTACAATTATCTGAACTCAACCAATTCCTCTTTTATAGACGACACTAAATCCATATTAATTATTTTTAGGTCTGGAGATAATCGTTCCACACCGAATTTTGTGATGAGCATTGAAAAACTACTGCGAATTCTCATTTTTAACTTTCTGCTAGTTTTGGTTCGTAACCATTTTTCTGTGAAGTTAAATGAAGACCGAGCTATATCTGTGTGCAACGTAGCATGGAATAAGTTCAGTATCTCAAAATATATTTACGTTTTCAAAATATATACAACTGCTCTTGCGTATATTTATGGCAGTAGCACATGACACTAGTAGATTACAAATTTTCAAAACGTATATTTACTCGAGTAGCACACTACATATATCACTTGAAAAACAGATATTTACGGATATAGCAGCGAAAAGGTTAATTTGTGAGACGTCTTCGCTTCGTTTTTAAACTTTCTAATCTATCTATAATCTATATATATATATATATATATATATATATATATATATATATATATATATATATATATATATATATATATATATATATATATATATATTATATATATATATATATATATATATAATATATATATATATATATATAGTATATATATATATATATATATATATATATATATATATATATGAATAATTTTTGTAAAATAAAAAATAAAGTTTGAACAAAAAATTAAACATATGATAAAAATAATTTATTGGCTTATGAAATACATTTACCTGGGCGTGTCCATAAAGTTTTGATAATCCGGCAACCCGAAATGTCAGTAACAGACAATTCCAGCGTGAATCTTCGTCAACAATTTCACTGAGATGACAATATATATTATTATTGATATTGGTATTTTGTTTTAATGTTCTTAATAATTTCAGGACTCAGTAAATTCGCCAAATTAGCTAAATCAGTTGCCAGAAATCGCTCGGTAATGATTGACTTGACTCAGGATTTCCCAGAAACCAATAAGGAAAGCTCAAAAATTGAAACCTCTCCCATTAATAATGTTTGTTTAAATAAATAAATCATATATTATTATTATTATTATTATTTAAATGTTAAGATATTTATGCATTCAAAAAATATTCCACAATACAAACATGAAACTCCAAAAACGCCGCCTCACATCATTTTACATTATTCGCAATTCAAAGTCATTTGGGACTGGATTATTTTACTGCTAACGTATTATACGGCCGTGATGGTGCCATTCAACGCTGCCTTCAGCAACAAGTCTATGGATGCCGTGCTATTTCTTATTGTTGACAGTATTGTAGATGTCATATTTTTCCTCGATATTGTTTTAAATTTTCACACGACATTTGTTGGCTCAACTGGAGAAGTTATTTCTGATGCATTTATTATCAGAATAAATTATCTAAAAGGATGGTTTATTATAGACCTCATGTCATGTCTTCCATATGATGTATTTAATGCCTTTCAGCCTGGATCTCAAGAGGTAAATTATTATTATAAATCCAGTTTTATATTACTTATTTTTAGGGAATCAGCCAACTTCTTGGAGCTTTGAAAGTTGTTAGGTTACTCAGACTTGGTCGAGTTCTTAGGAAACTAGACCAATACCTAGAATATATGGCTACAATGTTGGCACTAATGATTTTTGTTTTTTTACTCTTAGCTCATTGGTTTGCATGTATTTGGTACACTGTTGGAAACGCAGATTTAAGAAATAATAAACAGTACGGATGGATACCAAAAATGCTGCAGGACTGCCATCAAACAGTTGCGAATTGGACCACATTCGACCCAAACAAAGAGCATAAGTTATTGAATTATGTAACATCTCTCTACTTTACAATGTCGCTGTTGACAAGTATTGGATTTGGAAATGTTTCTGCCAATACAGAATTAGAAAAATTTGCTTGCGTCATTTTCATGTTATTTGGAGGTTGGTGAAGATTTTGAAATTTTCATTAAGAGTGTTATTAAAAGTTTTTAATATTAAAAAAATACAGTAAGATAAGAATTTGCTATCGATAATGTATTTTTATATTTCTTTTAAACAATTGTCTGAAAGAAATGAAGACTAACGAAATTATAAATGTAATCAGATCAAAGGTGAATGACATCATTTGTTTTTGTTTCCTTAGAATAACGGTGAGCCTGTGTTCTTAATCGAGAAAATAGGAATTACACGTTGACAATTCTATATACATTTTTGGGATATTGTCAAGGTGTTTTAATCAAGAGAAATCAATTATCCTGGAAGGGTTAATGTGCATTATGAGAAAATAATTTATCTGAATGTAAAATCATAAACCATTTTGTTCTTTTAAGTACTTATTTCAATTTAACACACATTTCCGGTACTCCATTTTCACCTAAATTTATTGTAGTTTATTATTACATCAAAATATAATAATATGCAAAAGTATTGGCAAAAAAAGTTCTTATAATAATATAAATAATTGTATTTATTAATAAGCTTGATTATGAATAGGGTTTTACATTACTGTTAAACAGCAACAGTAAAACAGCTGTTTTTTTGTCTTAATCGGAAAACATTAAACAGCTGTTTTTTCGAAGCTGTTTATACTGTTTTTTAACGATCCTTTTTCAATTTTTTTAAAAAGAATTTTTAATATTATAATATAACTTACAAAAGTCAATATTTAATTGATATTGTTGATAAATATTTGTTTGATTATTTATATACTAACAAACTTCTAAAAACATAATTTTATATTTCACCCATGTCTTCAGTTTGGGATTATGCTATAAAACGAAAAAATGTGTTAAAAAAGGTGCTTCAAGGTCAATGCAAGCGATGTAATAAAGTTATAACTTGTTCTGGCAATTCTACAACAACTTTAAAAAATCATCTCAAAACCCATGGCATCGACATGGAAAAGCCAACAGTTAGTGCATCGAAAGAAGATACAATATCAGAGAAGAGAACAAAATCAATTTCAGATTTTCTAGTTAAAAAATCTCTCAAAGAAATAGTATCAGATCTTGCTACTGATGGTATAACTATTAGAGCTATTACAAGAAATAATTACATCAGACAATCTATTACTCGCGATGGTCTTAAACTTCCTATCAATGAACGCGATGTCATGAAACTGATTATTGAAGATTTTTTAGAGAAAAAAGCTAAAATGATAACACTTGTTAAACAAAAGATTGATTCTGGAACCAAATTTTCAATGACAGTTGATGAATACACAACAATTAGAGGTAGACGCTTTTTTGGTGTTAACATACATACTAGTGACGATAAAATGACAATGAAAACTGGCCTTGTTCGAATTTTTGGTTCTTGCACAGCAGAAGTTATGATAAATGCAATGAAAGAACATTTAGCCGATTTTGGAATTGATATGAATAAGGATATTGTTGGATCTACTCAAGACGGAGCAGCAATTAACAAGAAATTTATTCAATTGCTAGATATTATAGGTCAGTTTTGTTTAAATCATGCTATTCATTTGGGAGTTTGTGATACTTTGTATAAGAAAAAAAGTATTGATGAAGAAAAGTCGTATTGGAATAACGATGAGATTGAAGATACAGAATGCTATGATGATTGCCTTGGTTTATCAAATGATATTGATATTGAGAATGTTGATTTGAACTATCACGATCTGCTTCAAACATCTCGAAAACTTGTCAAATTTATAAAGAACTCAACAGTTCGCAATAATGTTTTCCTAACAAAAAACAACGCTTTGACAGGCCGCAACAGTGAATTATATCTGGATATTAAGACGCGTTGGAATTCAATTCCTACCATGTTGGATTCAATTATAAAATCAGAATTGGCTATTCGAGAAACGTTAACTGAATTTAATGCAATATATCAAATAGATTCTGTTGATTTTGATGCTCTTAATAATCTTCTTTGTGCTATGGAACCGATTAAACTTGCTGTTGAACGCTTAAGTCAAGATGATGCGACATTAGTAAGTGCTGAAATAATTTTAGAGTTTATGTTCAAGAAACTTTCGATGATTAATAGTGAAATAAGTCAAGATCTGCATGATAACTTAAAGCAACGAATCGATGAAAGAATAAATAAAGATGTTATGAATCTTTGAAAAGTCTCAAAGATTCATCAGTTGTTCCATCAGAAACAACATTAACATTTGCTGGACGTTTAGCTTCACGCATATTTGAATTTGATGATGGCGATGATATACGTGGTTCTACCCAAGAAGAATTTGAAAACACCAATCTTTCGCTAAAAGAAGAACTTAATATGCTTTTATATATGGATCAAACCCCGAAAGTACTTGCAGTAGATTTTAAATGGCTTAAGTCAGAATTCACTTTGTATAAGAATACTGGACAACGAACGGAAAATCTTCAAAAACTTTACAATGCACTTCTTAGCATCAAACCAACATCGACTGACATTGAGCGTGTATTCTCAATTTGCACAAATTTTTGCACTAAAATTAGATCACGCTTATCAGATGATGCTCTTAAAGCTTTGGTTTTCTTGAAATTTTACTATAAAAAATAAATAAGTTTTCTGATGTTATATGAATTAAGTTGTTATAAAAGATAATAAATATTTTCCAAGATATTAATAAATTGAAAAAAAATAAATATATACATTTTCAGTATTTTTTAAATATTAAAATTATGGGAAAATTGAAAAAACAGTAAAAACAGCTAATATCAGCTGTTTTTTCGAAAATAAAAAACAGTAACAGCTGTTTTTTGAAAACCGCTGTTTTTGTAAAACCCTAATTATGAATCAGTAAATATATCGATATTTTTGATATTCACGAATTTTCGGCACTGCCTTTTTCAAGTGATTTTGACAAATAATTATATTTTTAATAATTAAATTTTGTCATTTAATATTTTATATATTTATTAAGGCATTTACAATTTAAAAAGTGCTTTACATTGTAGTAAACAAAAGCCCCTCAAAATTGAAATTTTGGAATTCAATTAATTATAGTTTTAGCAAAACTGTTTTACAGTTTCCCAGTAAAATGAACTTTTACTTTTCTACTTAATTAAGTCTTTCTGAATGGAAGTTGAACAAGTATTCTTGTTCACATCTTCATTATATAATTAGTGATAAAATATAACTAAAGATGGACAGAAAAATAGAATATACTAAATTTAATTATATAAGCTGAAGTGAACTTGAAGTGTGTAAGTATTTAATAATATTTATTTGATATTTTTTTATTACATGTAAAAAAATTGGAATTCATCCAAATATTCGGATTTGGTACCCGGTTGGTCCCTAATTTTAAGCAATCATATCTGATACGCGTTAAACATTTTGTCGTTGATAATTTTAATTGATTTACATAATTGATTTTGAAGAAAGTTTGGGCCTCACGACTGACTTAATTAATATTAAGATTTAGATCAGTGTTTTCCAAATTTCATCCTCAAGAAAAAATTATGATTCGGGAGTCCATAATATGAAGTAAGAATATCATGAGAAAATATTATAAATAAAATAATTTGTTAAATAAAAATAAAAATTATACTAATTTTAGTGTCTCTGACTCCCGCTTTTATCAATTTAATAATTGAACTTAAAATATATTATTAAATTAAAATCTAATTAAAATCATTGTTTAAATAATCTTCACATTTTTTCCAAAATCAAGTTTAATATAAAAAAACAATGAAACATTCAACTTTCCAATCATTAAATCTCGTCAGAACCAATAAAGCAAATATGCCAGACATCCAAGAAATTGAAGCCTTCGTTTTATTAGCAATTATCTCTTTGATCATGGTCAAGATCTTCAACAATCTACATGCAATCGCCAGATGAAGTGTCCGTGCTTTCATTGGCACATTGACTATTGATGCAGATATATCAATTATTTATTTCAATGTTCTTTTGAATAAAATCTTTATTCGAATTAATTGTATGTCTCTACACTAATAAAATAGTATTTGCTGTTAGAAAATATTTTCTGAAAACTTTTTTAGTTGATACAAAAAAATTCTTTCCATAGAAAATTATCGAAGAAAACATTTAATTACGGGCTAATTTAGAAAGATTTAGTCAGTCAGAGGCAATCATTTCTTTCAATAGTGAATAATTGACATCATCGGGGTTAAATCTATTGTCCGTGTTATTGAACGTTAATAGCTACAAGCATTTATAATATTAATATCTAATGAATAAAATTTAATTATCAAATATTTGTGGCTAATAATACTATTACTTTCCCAGGTTGTTCATGCAAAGAAAACAAGACTGAATTTGACTGAATATCTGTGTTACGGTTTAATTGAATCACCAGAGAATATCACAAAATTAATGCTTCATGCTTTTGACTGTGCTGTCCAATTAAAGCATGAAGATGTAAACTTCGTCACCATTTGGAGACTAGTCACAGCAAAGAGTAAAATAAAACAGTAGAGTATTTCCTAAAATTATGAGACAATTTTCAAGGAAAAAACAAATTGTATCAGATTTTTAGTAAACAAGCTAGCAATATAGATAACGGTTTATTAGCATCATATGATACTGGCAACATCTGGAAGGCCACATAGCATTGGTGAAGCTGTCATCTTATCTTCGATATCAGTTGTAATTTGAACAAAATTACAATTGAAATTACCAATAACCTTCATTTATGGATATATATTTATTAAATGTTTTCTTATGGGTAAAAATTATTAAACTTTAATCTATTCTCAAAATAAAAGAATAGTTTTTTCATTTAATTTAATTATTAATCAATAAAAATTTTATTAATTAATGTTATTGGAATAATGATAATAAATGAAGAAAATAATATCTTTTCCCTACAAAAATTATTAAAATAAGATTGTTAAACATTTCTACAAGATCGACCGCTTAAAACTGCTTTGGGGCCGGGTGTAGCCCGCGAGCCACTAGTTTGAGATCACTGAAATACATCATTTTCAAGGTTGATAATGCTAAACATTTTCATTAACTTTTATAAAAATAATAAAAATGAAATCTTTTTTTATAATGACAAAAAATTAATAATTATCAGAGGTATTCAGGCTAAATTGTAAATTTATTAATTAGGAAATATATTTTTTGAGAAAATAAAAATAAATTATTTATTTCTAAAATTCAAATTTCTGAATTTTAAATTTATTTATGAAAATTTAATAAAACAGCTCTGATTTATGCAACTGTGTTTGGGAATGTCACAACGATCCTCCATCAAATGTATTCATCCAAAGCACGTTATCAAGAAATGATGAATAATATTAAAGAGTTTATTCGAATTCATGATGTTCCACAAGAACTAGGTGAAAGGGTACTCGACTACGTAACATCTTCTTGGGCAATAACCAAAGGAATAGATACAGAAAAGGTAATTTTCTCAGTATTTTTTTAATAATATAATTATGCGTAACCTTTCTTATGATCAGTAATATAATTTTCATTCGCAATTTTCATCGGCTTTCATTTACGATTCGATTTATTTTCATTTAATTTTTGACTGGAGATCAATGTTTATGGTTTATATGCAAATTTTTAGCACTGCCTACTTTTAAAAAACAAATAAAAGGCAGTGCTGAAAAATCGTATTTAATAGAAAAATAATTGATCTATAGTAAAAGGTTAAACCAGTTTAATTAAGTTACATGAAGTTACATGGTCACCTTATATTTATGATATTTGTCAATTATCAAAATTGTTTTATTTATTGGGTGTAACCAAAAGATTTTCCATTTTAGGTATCGTTTTACTAGTTTAATTATATTACTAGTTTGTTTTACCGACCTAAAACAGTTTTAATAAGTTGATTCATTTTTAAAATTAAAATAATTTAGGATTTTAAAATTTAATTCCATTTATTTCATTTGATAAAATTTATCATTTCCGAATTACAAAATTATAACATCGGAATGTTTGTGAAATAGATTTGGTAAGTATTTGATGAAGTTGCTGTTTCAGTTAAAACTCTTCAACAATAGGTTAATAAGATTTCATTAAGCTTGTACCTAAGCTTGTAAGATAAACCAAGATCTATTCGAATACATCATGTAAATTTCTGGGATCGCTTTAAATATAATGGGCTTATCTCAAAGTTTTGTGGAAATTTCTCTGATTCCTGTTCTTATTTTGCTTTATCGCACTAATTCGAATTTGTTTATTGTTGTTATGTGTTCCGGTTGTATTTGAGCATGAACTCTTGTTCGATTGAATTTTTATGTGTTCTAAAAATTTTATTAACAACTTAGTGTGAAATACAATTTTAAATAATTTACACTGACAAGCAAAATAATCAGGGAGTATATAAAATGCATGAAATATAGAAAGTTATACAATAATAATGCTGTCTTTGTTGGTTTGGTGTGGACCTGTAGGTTGTGAGTACCTGTCATTTTTGAATAACAGCAAAAAAATATTGAATGTTTTGATGACAGCTAGGAATCTTCGCAAAATCAAGAGTTAAATTTTGAAATTTATCAAGATATATAATAATAATTTATTTTTATTTTATATTTTTAACATTACAATGTAATTAAAATTATATTATTTTTTCATATAATTCCCCGCTTCTATATATTTATGTAATTGTAATGTAATTATTTATTATCGTGGTTCGTTTTTTGTTCTATTTATTCTCTCTAGTGTACCTGTCTTCAGTCACACTAAAGGATCATAGTGTGGACAGTATGATTGAAAAGTAGAAATTAAAGTTTTAAGTAAATAAAATAAAATATACGATAAAGATTAAAAGATTAATAAAATAAAAAATTATTATTGTCAAAGGAATAGCGAAATAGCGCAAAATAATGATAATGCAAAAATTCTAAACATAAGAAGACAACCAATGCATTTAGAACAAATTTAGAACATCAACGCGACGAACACCGAGAGATTAATCATGAGAGGAATAGACCTGGTAATGGTCGGTTTGTACCAATTGTAAATGAAGACAAGAACGAAAATCCAAGCTAGAGAGCATTACAAAGAAAAAAATATTTGGTCAAGAAAATCGAGCGTTAAAATAAAAGAGAAAGATTTATCCAAAAAGAGAGACAAGAAATCCATATCTACGATACCGTTTCGATTGTCGGTGAGGAAATGTTATTTGGATTAAATAAATATTTAATTCATATATTGTAATTTAAAAGTTTTATTGTGGAGAATTTAAAATTAACATAATTTTAAATTGTTTCAATAATACGTATTTATTGGAATATATATTTTGGACTACTTCTTATTTTATAATTTATAGAAATATAACACTTACATACTCAACAAAAAATAGACATTTTAAATCAATTTGAAAATTGAGCCTTTTATTCTGAAAGTGGGGCAAATTCATTTGGATAGAGTAAACTTTTTCTTTTCTTCTATAACCCATTACCTCACAGAATTTTATAATTAATATTTTTTGCAAAATTACTTTAATATTGATCAGTTAATAGTATGTGCAATTCACAGCATAAAAACCACAGGTTCGTGTGACTATAACTGGAAACTGATAAGTTAGGTTATGTTGCTAGTACTGCAAGTGTCAAATGATACCAACTTTTAAAATTAGAACTGCAAAATATACCAATCCTCATTTGGGGATTACAGTAACTAAACATTATTGGATAATAAATTTTCGTTATCTATGACTACAAAAACAAACAAAATCTCGTTGTTAGAGTTGAATAATATTTTTTAATATTCGTTAATTAATTCGTTAGAATAAAAATTGAACTTGTTCCATAAAAATGAACAGCTCAATTTTTGATAAATTCTTGAGTCATTCAACCTACAAATTTCCTGTTAACTCATTTCCCTTCCGGAAATCAAGAGACGCAAAAAATATATAAACCAATCGCATACCCGTGGTAAAATTCCTAAAGATAATTTCAAATTATTATCCTAAACATAAGTCAATGAGTAAAAATAAATAAATTCATAGAGGAAGTCACGAGTGCTTTGATCCCAAGAGTAATTTACATAGAAAGAGCCTAGATAATTAACAAAAAGAGAATTGATGTAATTAATAATTAATTAATCAAATTATTATATCCTATGTTATGTTTGCATCGCGAGCGCTAGTAAATGTCCATCGTCAATTTTGGTATCTGTAGATTATGACAATAACCCACCCGACCGAGTGCGAGAATTAGATGGGAATCCAATAATAAATGCCGCATCCCTTACTAGATTATTTATATAAATTATTCATCAAATAATAAACATTAACGTTCAATTTCGCAATATTTATTTGGGTGATTCATGAAATCACTCGATCATTGAGATCAGTCTATTCAAATGGTAAATTTTCCCCTAAATTATCCATTGAGAAATTTCCTGACCAGTTCTTGAAAACTATTTTTCATACTTGAATCATAAAACTACTAATGGATTAATAATTTATAGGATATGCTAATTTTTAAATTATTCTAAATTAAGAAAATTCCTTTTTTATTATATTCATTATTTTATTTTATTGATTTTCAAATATTTAATAATAGAAATGCGCTTGCTTATGATTGGATTAAATCTTGCGTGTCGGGGTTTTCTCGCAAAATAATTTATTTCATTTTTACAACAAATTCAGATAAGTTGAGGAACTAAATTGAACATCAAATTTACCAGATTTGTAAACGGGGTAATTTTTACATTTATCAAGTTTTTCTGTCTAATTTAAAAAGCAATAAAACCAGGACCATGTCGTGGTCGTGTATAGACGATGCATTGCACGGGGCGTCTGAGTTTATTTTATGGGTGATGGAAGGCAGCATTCCATCATGGAAACAAATTCAATATAGTTATATATAACAAAAAATAATTTTCATAGAATAGAGTCGATGCCTATTAAAATTGAAATAAAATTTAACAAAGTGATCTGAAATAAATTTAATTTAATGTTTTATTATTATTATTTTTTACCATTTAAATATTAAATGAATTTTTATGTTGACAGTTACGCGCTTTGTAAACTCTATAATTTTTAATTTATTTAATAGCAGCGAAAGAAATTGGACGGGAGCGCTACGCAGCCACGGCGTGGCACTGAATAAATCCCATTCACTTTATTTTAAAAATCACTTGAAAACGGCAATGCCGAAAATTCATGAATATCAAAAAATCATCGATATATTTACTGATTCATAGTCAAGCGTGTTACCAACCTAATGTCAATTGAAAAGAAATCAGTGATGAAAAATGAATTTAATTTTGTTATTAGTTTTCTTTCATTATATTTTCAAAAAAAGAACATTGTTAATAATATGAATTTATTCATCGAATCTATAATATTTTTAGTTTTTCTATTCTACCTGATAAAAATTGCAATTTTTACGTATTTAAAAAAAAATTTAAATATTTCTTTTTTAAAGTTTTTTAAAAAATAATTCTTTTAACGTATTTCTATAAAAAAAATTAAAACAAAAATAAATGAAATAAAATAAAATTCTTATTACACTATTTAGGTTGTGTTTAAAAACTGTTTAAATTTGTTTGGGTCATTTTTTCTTTTCTTTTAATAACTCACTTTACAGGGATTAATTATTAAGCATACTTTTACCGAATAGGGCCTTTGGAAATTTAGATAATTTTTATTTCAATTTTCTTATAAGTTTTGGAAATTTTTTAGATTCATCAATTTATTGAAGGAATATTTATCTTAATATCTTTAGAATCTCGATTAGACATCTAGTTTATCATATGTTTTATGTCAAGCTTAGAACTGCTACGAATTCTGACAGAATCTATTTTGTTGAACCCTTGGTATGAGTCACGTAGACAATGATTTTTATATTTTTGGAGATTACGGAATAGCTTTAATACCATCTCATTATATGAAAAGGTTTTTAGTAAAATCTTTTTGTTCATTCACAATCAGTTTTTTCTTTTGCAATATCATTTATCTTCATTTAGATTTTTAATACAGATAAATGATTTTGTGTCTGTTCAGTCGTTGATGTTTGATTTTCTCCAATTTAGACATGAGATATCGCCTGAAAATAATTATAGTAAAGTTTAAAGTATCTAGCAGATATCTATTTACTGTAAGCCAGTAAAAAAATTTAACATTATTTTTTATAACTTCTTTATTGGGTTTCATTGTGGGCCCTGTAACTTTTATCCTTATTGCTCTGTATGGCAATCTCGGAACCCAAAGCCTATTTAATAGCAAGTCAGAAGAATCTTTAACGCCATAAGATGAAACCTTGGAAGTCAGCAGACATTGATTCCAATAAGAAAAATTAAATTAAATATTTTATTATTAATTAAAACATAATCAAAATTTTATGGTTTTTAAATAAAATATTTAAAATTAACATTATAATAATAAAATATTAATAATAATATAAGTCAAAATGAAAGAATTTTCTAAAATATTTAAGTCAAACAATGTAATTAAAATGAATTTCATTTTGCAGTTCAACTTCCTTTTTCGTTCCTTATTTAAATATTCTAAGCGGAATGTAAATAATAAATTTAACAATGAATACCTGGGAAATTTATATCAAGAGAAATGTTCCCTATAATTATGTATACATTTTTAGTTTTTTTAATTATTTACAAAATAATCGCCCGACCGTTTTATATAAAAAAATTAAACTCCATTTTGACCCTCCCCCATGTAAAATAGGTTCCTCGTCACTACAATAGCTTATTCATAATGTCGAGACTATATAAAAAATTTGTTTAATAATTCTTTTAACATTTAGCCCCATTGTCTTACACCAAATTTTG
>CAUHTR010007456.1:5000-13909 GCA_959609185.1 Schmidtea polychroa | reverse complement strand
CCAGGTGTCTTACACCAAATTTTGAAGATATATTTATTCTGTAAAATAAAATTTATATTAATTTTTTTGTTTCAAAATCATTATATATGATTAATTATTATATGTTGTACTTATCATATTATTTGTGTTATTGTATTTTTCCCGTAGCACGACATTTAATACCGTGACACTTAATAACGTGACAGTTGCTACCGGACACTTAATCACTATGTCACTCAATATCATGTCAATTAATCCCTGAGACACACAATCCCATCCTATACTCAAATATATATATATATATATATATATATATATATATATATATATATATATATATATATATATATATATATATATATAGATATTGACCATGTATGCAATATTCCGTAAAGGAAGAAAAACTGTTATACACCTAAATCCAGAATATAAAAGTTTCTATAATCTAAAAAAATCGATAAAATTATATTATAGCAACACACAAACTTACCTGTGTGCAAAAATTTAATGTTCCGAATGTTAAAAGTTTTATTATAGGAATTGAGAAATTGACAGAAAAATAATTTTACATACAAACACAGCACACATAATATAAAATACACGCAAATTTAATATACCTTTTTTATTCCGAAAGTAGAAAGTCATTAACATACTGTTAACATATCATTAATTTAAAATTATTAAAATTCATGGCTGAAAAAAATTTGGATTTTTGAATCTGACAACTCAACTTTGAGTTTTCGAGAAATGGATGACAAAACATCGTAAGATCTATTTATAAAATAATTTTGAAGTTAATATTTCTTTAGATTTTCAGATATTTCTTTGGAAACACTTCCATTTTGCGAAGGTGAAGATCTGACAATGTAAGAATTTTTTTATTTAATTACAAATAATTAAAATAGTCAAACGCCTTTGTGTGAAGATATTCAACAAGTTCCATCGAGATCTTTGGAATTGAAGAAAAAAATTCGAAAATCGTAAATTTTAATAACTTTTTTTAAAAAAATAATATTTTCATAGAATTTCAGAAAATGACAAAATCCGTCTACATCGTCAAAGAGGCTATTGAAAATGAGCTGGAGAAAGAAGATTACAAAAACTTAAAAAACAATTTTATCCATATACGCCTAAATGTCTTAAAAAAATAAATGTGTTTGGTGATTATTTTATTTCTTTTTAGTTAAAAATATATCTAACTTACATTTTATTGAAATAATTCCAAATTCATAACATGTCATAAAATACCTAAAAAACACCTGAAATTTAATTATCAATATATTATAAATATATTATAAATGCTGATTACAAGTAATATTTAAGAGCTTGAATAATGATCTCACAATTATATAAAATCAAAATTCAAGCCTTAAAATATACTTAAATTTAAAAAACTTACTTCTAAAACCATAAATAAAATTGAATTGAAAATGAAAAAATGAAATAAACATTCTCATAAATGGTGAGTCATCGATTGATGAACACACCAACATGCATTATAGAGACTTTTAACATGTGGAATTAGGTGTACATTGTAATTTTGAATTTACTAAGCATTGCGACAATGCTAACGGAACGGCAGCATGGCGTTGTATCAAGTCGGTACAGTTTCACTGCAAAGCTCAACTGACCACACGATGTGATTAAATAATCAACATTCAAAATCCGGAGTATACCCACCATGGTAATGAATCCACTGCACAAGCTTCTTCTCACATCTTCTTCTCAAAGAATCGTATCCGTAAATTTTAAGGATGATGTACTAATGGCACTTCCGAAGCGGTCAACGGTGACCCGAACTCCGTTTTTGACCGGTATCATGGAAGATATGTTCAAGCAGAAAGCTTTACTTCTACAGGGAGCGACCGGTGTTGTTCATCCATCAAAGAAGATGTATTCGCGGCTGCAGAAACGCATTGAAGAAGCCGTTGCAGCATACGGTCGAACTGAAATCTTGGTGTTCCTCCGTGCAATGTCGTATCTGTCTCACTCATAATTTGAGACGTACTATCTTAAATAAACTTTGAAATGATTAAATTGATTTTTTAACAGTGAACTATGTATTAAATGTCGCGGTATCCAACGTCGCGGGATTAAGTGTCGTGGTATTAAATGTCACCAAACCTTTTTTTATGTGTATCAACAATGAAAACTTGGATTTATTTGTCGGGTTATTTATACCTGTATAAATAATAATAATCAAATTATATTTATATTAGCTAATTATCCCGGATTCGCTCGGGATTCGAAAATTTATTTAATAAGAATTAAAAATATTTAAAAATGGTCTTAATAAAACTAATTTTGGTAAGTTATATTTATTTACATTTTCTGGGGTCCCTTGCAGAAAAAATGATACATACATGTTTATCTCCCGAAGGACATTTAATTTTTAGTTTTTTCTCTTAAACTTTTTTTAAAATTTATTTTAAAACGGTGTTTCCCAATCAATCATTCCCAAGCATTTTTAAAATTCTAATGCCCCTATGTAACACAGTATTCAAAAACTCAAATATTCACTGAATGAAGTTTATATGACAACTTGTCCAGGGCACATGAATTAGGTTTAAGAAAGAAATCATTAAAATATTAAAAGAAAAAAATCAAGAACTGAAATTGAAGTACAAAATAATTTTAATGAAAAGTTTATATTACACTGACAATTTAGTGAGACCTTTGTGCTTGATGTTTGATGCAGAGAGACTTTATATTAGGTTCCAAATAATATATCTTTGGTGCTAATGGTCATCTCTAATGATTTACAGAACAGCATTTCTTCAGCAAAGCCACCTTCATCAATATATCTTACGTATGTTATCTGAATGACTTCACTGTCTTTCAAAGTTGATTCATTCATAATTAAATTTTGATAAATTAATGTAAATGTTTAATAAAATAGATACATTTTAGGTTCTCAATTATTGCCCAAAAGATATGAAAGCAGATCTATCAGTGCATCTCAATCGGATGGTATTTAACTCACATCCAGCTTTCCGCTTGGCAAGCGATGGATGCCTCCGAGCCCTTGCAGTCAATTTTACAACCATGCATACAGCTCCAGGTGATCTTATATTCCATCAAGGAGAAAGCATTGATCAATTATGTTTCGTCGTTTCGGGTTCTTTGGAGGTTATTCAGGACGAAGAAGTGGTAGCAATAATGGGTCAGTTATTTATAATTATTTTACTGAAACTTTCAATTTTACATCAATGTGTTACATAACACGTTTTTTATTTTTTCTTTCATTTTAATGATATGAAAAAACTAGTTCAATGTCTAAATATAAACAATCAGTAAAATCTTATATTTTTTGGTTCATTCTTGATCTCTTTTATTTCTTTTCATTATGGCTATATATTATTTTTACATAAAAAAATTGATCTATATTTGTGGTGAATAAAATGAAATCTTAACCCTTATCGGACGCTATCTTTGTATATATTGTTGTCGCACCAAGGGTGACTTACGACCGTTGAGGGTTAAAAACCAAACAAATTGAAATTTTTAAAAATCTATTAACCATCCGTTACCCGTATGACGTCTGTGAGACGCCACTCAGTATGATAACTAGAATAACCCGTGAAACCGAAAGTTTGGGAAAGTCCTCGCCTACATAGCTTTTTTATACGATACAACACGTATACGATACAACAACTATTATAAGAGTTTTAGAAATGTCACGCGGGTGCTTTAGTTATAATTTTATCAACTATCATTTTTCAAAAATAGTAAATTTGAGTGTGTGGTGACCGTATTTTGATTAACCATTGAAATTAAATTATTGGAGTGATCTTCGAGATCTTGAATTAATAAGTTCTAATGTAATTTATTTTAAAAGGCTAAATTACCAAAAATCATAATACAAGTAAGTAGCATATAATGAGGACTCCAGCGCACTTTCAAGGTCATGGAATATCAAGATCAAATATAGACCAATCGAATCATTTATTTATTTATTTATTTATTTATTTTTTTTTAAATTAACATTTTATTTAATTACTTCTTTTTAATTTTTTCATTTTAATTTTATTAATTAATTATTTTATTATGTTTTATTTTAATTTATTACATTTAATTAATTTATTAGTTTATTAATATTTTATTTTAATTACTTACGCTATTTAATTATTATTATTATTATTTTTATTATTTATTTATTTATTTTTTTTTAATTAATTAATTTATTTTTTATTTTTATTTAATTACTTCTATTTATTTATTTATTTTTTTTTATTTTTAATTTTCTTAATTAATTATTTCATTATGTTTTTATTTTAGTATTATTTTATTTATTTATTTATTATTATTATTATTATTTTTTTTTTTTTTTTTTTAATTTTACATTTACATTATATTCTAACAAGAGGTAAATTATAACAATAATATTTCAATTTGAATAAAATATTAATTAGAAATTATTTAATTTATTATAAAATAAAACGCTGAGTTAATTTTAGATAAACCGTATATTAATTTTTCGGAAAAAATAAATAAAATAAACACAAAAATAATATTTCTTACTTGAAACTAATTATCTAAATTAATTGGACAAATGAATAATTAAATGATAAAACACATTTTAATTAACTAAGTCAAACAATTCACAATATATATTTTATTATTCACATAAATTTAATTGTTAAAGTGCTTGTTTCGATTTGCATTCATTTCTAGACATAGTAGTTGGAATATGCATTTGGCGAATCTTATAGTGACCGTAGGCATAACTTTCATTACAATTGTACCAATACCTTTTATCGTCCAAACATTGGAGAGCTCGTTTTTCTGTCATGAAAGTATACAACTGATGATTGACACTTCCTATTCTTTTTTGTGGGATGCTCACTGTTCCACCATCAGTATACACTTTTTTATAGGCTTCATGTGTAAGATTAGAGTTTGTAAGTCTTATTCCTTTGGCTTTTAGAGTGTTTTTATCGCCTTGGAGTGAGTAGCACTTGGGTCGAAGAAACACCCATTCTTTATATTGATTTCCTTTATTCTCATCCTTAACTTTCCCGATTACAGAACAAATTTTATCAGAGAACAACGGATCGGTCACTGGATAATTTGAAGTATCTAGGAGCCCATCTTCAATCATTTTTGGATATAGTTGTAAGCGTAAATCTACATTTTTACACTCTAAAAAGAAGGAATCTGTGTCACCAGCTACGATATTAATTTGACAATTGAATTTTTCTCTATAACTCTGTAGTTCTTTATATTGAAATTGGTACATGCGAAGTTTGGATAAATCAAGTACGGTTTGTCCAATATACATTGGTCTATCTAAACACACAATTTCCTTATTGAGTATAACAGCAATGAGATCATCCGCAATCTTGATGCTACGACGAAACATAGGATGACTACAATAAGTTATCAATCTTTTGCTTTTGCTGCATAATCTCAAATTTATACGTTTCTTCAAGTTTTCCACAGTTTTACCGTATAAACTGTTGTTCTTTAACTTATAATAATCTCGCTGAAACGAATCCGTACTAGCTGCTCTCATTTGAGTATTGTAATCAATATAGCCTTTGAAAATAGCTACTTGCTTGAATTCTACAGCACGATTAACTTTTGTGACTTTTGCGCCGTAACTCAACCACTCTGTCAAAACTCTACCATTAACTACATAGTTTTTCTTAGGCTCATGAGTTAACAACAGCTTTTCAACTTTACTACCAGGTGGATAACAAAGCTCAGGAGCTATAGGTAAATCATCTAGCTTATCTTGTATACTATCAGGAATGACGATGTCAACCTCTAGAACATATCCACGATCTCCATCAAACTCATCCCCATTTGCACATCTTTCAACAATACCATTCATTTCAGTCTGATCATTTATCCATCTAAATTCACCAACAGGAAGTTTTTGCGACAGCGCCCATCCATATAAATTATTAACATCTAGGTATGACATTTGTGTTGATTCATCAGCTTCAACATGATGTTTGTTGATAAATGTCATTCCACCACGAATACCAGCTTCAAATAAACGGTAAAGCTCTGGATCTTGAATAAGTTCTACCGGTTCAGGTAACTGTTTAATAGCTGATGCCCAACTTAATCCGGGTATGGAAACAAACGATAGAGCCTCAAGTCCATCTTCGTCAAATGTTTTTTCTCTGAAAGCTTCAAAAACATCGGCCAACAGAAAAACATCCAACTTGAGATATACGAGCATGTAATCTAGCAGTGTCTCACAGTTGTATTGTTGCCAGATTCGATTTGCATGTATATAATCTTCTTGACTAACTCCCTCCCAAATCGGTGGTAATTCTGTTATTGACTGTAAAACATCCATTGATGTAGCCATATCATAAGGAAAAATGGTTTTACAAGTCATCATCTGTGATTCGAAAACATCTGAGGTCAGTGGAAGACATGGTAAATTTCTTGATAAATTTGCCAAGCTGCTATTTAAAAATTGTAAAGAATCAATGAATCTAATTCTTCTGCCTTTCGATGTCGCTGTAAGTGTGAGAAACTTTTCTGTTGATTGAGGAATAACATTTAAATTCCAATCAGGGAATTTTCCAATTGCATATTTTAATATATGATGAATGTCATATCCACGAAGATTATGAAATACAACAGGTAAAGACGGATTGATTCTTCTAGCCAAGTTGCAATCTTGACATGCTGCTCCGAGATATTGACCAGTAAAATGATCATGATCTCGAACAGGTATATTGATAATCTTTTTACAAAGGTAGCAATGAGTTTGATTCGTAAATTCTTCCTGCTGTTCCCAAGTGAGTTCCATCATTTCCTTTGATCCATTAATTTTATACCACGGATAAACTATGTCTGTAGCTATATCATCCAATGCTTGTATGAACTGAATGATACAGTTTTCCCCAACAAATGTTTCATTTCGGATCGGACAACCTTGATGAAGAAGCACAAATTCAGATGCAATCGGCTCATGTTTTTGGAAGTGTTTGTCATCTAGAGGTAATATCGATTCAAAGTCCGCGTAGACAACAAACTGCTGTTTTATAGTTTTACTCCAGTCTTTAAATTCGATATATTTATTCTCTGGCATTGAGTATAGAGTCGTCCGCTCCACATTTTTCCTACAAAGACCTATATGTCTTTCAAAAGCAGGACGTTTTCGAAACCCATGAAGACATGTATGACACCATTGTGATTGGATTCTGACTCCTTCTACTCTATCTCTATAATTCAGCAGTCGATCGAGATTGGTTACAGCCAAAAAATGATAATTTAATTCTAAAATTTAGTTAATATTTTTAATGATTAAAAGAAATATTACCTTCTTCAATCAATAGGAGATATATCTGAGATCCCGTCGAAGTACTTCTATATACCAAGTCAACGAACGGATTCTTGAAAATATCATTAGTTTTTTGTTTAATTGGATCTTTATTATATTTGAGAACATTGATCGCTAGATTTGGATTCATTGCTTCAAATTGGCAAATGTTAACCAACTTCATCGGAAAACCATTCAAATTTCCATTTTAAGTCTTAAAAACAAATTTCAATGATTTATGACATTTATAAATATATATATTACCACTTAAGTTATATTTTGTTGTTCTTTCTCTATCCCGACGTATGTCATCATAATGTAATACGGCCAGTATGCTATATAAAAAGCAGAATTGATCATTATTTTGAACATTAACTAAAGCCTGGCAGTTTTTCAGGTAATTTGGCGTTTTTAATGTAACTTGAACCTAAGTAAATATCTTGATTTATATATATATAATAATGTAAATAAACTTACCAGATACATGTATTATGTCTGATAATTTAGTTAAAATCATAGTAACTTCTAGTATTTTATGAATTCTCCACCCACTACTTTGTTGAGTGTATTTCTCCAACTTTTCTTTTAATTTTTCAATTCCATCATTAATAAATGAAGATGACATTGTAATTGCTTTATTCGACAAACACCATTTTTTAATTTCACCATCCTCTTTGATAAACTCTGCACAAAGTCCAAATTGGATTTTTACTGTCCCCATTCGTTGAATATGATCTTCTATTTCTTTGATGAGACAATCTGGAACAACAATGTCAGGAGAATTAATTGCAGATACATCGCTTATCAATTCAACACGAGAACCATTTAAGTCAGACTCCCGACGTGGACACAATTGTATGTTAGAGTCTCCATTTCCGTAAAATATTGACTTTCGTTTTGTGGTGCCAGAGTTTTGTCTAACTATATTTATAATTAATATTAAACAACTTAAATAACATAACTTGTAACATATTCTTTAATCTGCTTAGGATCGTATGATGTATTCATTTTCGGTTGTACTATAAAAAATTAATAATTGTTAATAGTAGAAAGAGTATTACTTTTAGTGATCATCCTGCTCTTCGTTTCTTCGAATCTTCTAAGATGGTGTCCGTGTTGTCGTACAAACATTAACCACCTACCTGGTGATATAATGAGACATTCCGGACATATGTAACCCGATAAGGTAGAGTCATTTATCTTGAAATATGATGATTGTAACTGATTTACAGTTCTCCACATCTTCATGACTTTCGGCAATACAAAATTTATATAAACTGCATCCGTTCACTAAAAGAAAATAATCATTAATATTAGATAGAGAATAAAAAATTATTCACTTATATAAGTTAAATTAAAAGTTTAAATGACAAACATTTGAAAAGTTACTGCTTATATATTACACATGATTAAATTCTGACCAATCAAAATCAAGGAAGGGGTAGGAAAAATAAATATATTCTGACCAATCAAAATCAAGGAAGGGGTAGGAAAAATAAATGCATTACGTTACAGTATTTTAAAAGTTCAATATATTTTAAAACACATTTTGATGCTAAAGTTGACTTATTAACATTTTCATAATAATTTAATAAAAACTAATGTGATGAACCCACGAAGTAATATCATTTTTCATCAAATT